>MU278034.1:15199-117674 GCA_022385765.1 Trametes cingulata
GGTCGCATCGAAATAGCCTCTGTACGCTCTCCTCGCATATGTAACGGGCTCTGCTCACCATCCGTGCCCTCACATAGCGACTCTTAGCATCATTGCGCTTTCACTCGCAATCGGTACCTTGCTCTCATGATTGAAAGCGAAGCCATGAGCTTCTGCCGGCCGGCACTTCTGCACAATGGCGGATACTTCAGTACTTAGGCCCTCGCGCCAGGGAAGCCCGCTCAAAGCTACGTGCTGCAGCGCGTGAGGAAGCCTCTCGCCGCGGCGTCGCTGCCTGTAGAGACAGCTTCCCTAGTCTTCTCGCCCTCTGTCCCTCGTCCATACCGGTATCGCTGTAGCGCTCTCCGTACCGTCCACGTACTCAGCTGCCCCAATTGTCAGTCCTGCCTCCCACAGGTGCGCCACAACACGCCCAACCGATATAATGTCAGACATTTCTTCCGCGCCGCCGGATGTGACTCGACGATTTGTCTTGCCGCCACATGCCTCTTGAGGAGTCAAGAGGGAATTGGGAGGGCGAAATCACATATTTTGGCCTCGCGATACTTTCTCGAGGGGGGGGGGGGGGGGGCATGATCTGAGCGCCCTTCCCTGGCGCATGCGTGCTCGACGAGTCCTCTGCAATTGCGTGCCGTGGAGCCAGGAGGGCCCCCACGGTAGGTCGATTACATCGTCTTTGAGAGATCAAACCTTCATATATACAGTACATCGCTTTTCAAGCTGGGGACAACTGACCTTGTTGGTAGTATACGGTTTGGGGCCCGACTCGATCGTGGGACGTGCTAGCGGAGCTGGATCAACGCACACTGAACCAATGAACGGAGAGGAGCTCTCTGTCTCTAATATCTATACATCTCCAAGCCATCGTGAGCACGTCGCGAACTGTGTATGTGCCCAGAATTGTCCTATGGATGAGCGGAGGAAGTGACTTTCAGACTTGTTACGGGGCATTCTCGACCCTCAACATCACACCATACATCGCACAACGTCACTGTCAGACAAAGCAGATATCCCCCGCGCGCATACACACGCAACGCGAAGACCCCGGGCATCAGCCAACCCGGGGTAGACTAAGACTGGGATAACGTTACAATCCGCGCGAGACACAGATACAGGCGTTCCGGAGCTGTGTACTCTACCGTGTCCTCTACCTACAACAGGCGAGGTGCCCGAGTCCCGAGGAGCGAGTACAGTACAGTGCAGTATGTACAGCGAGGGGGGAACGCTAGCGCGATCCGTGTCCGCGGAGGTGGAGTGGATATCAGACCGGGTCAGGGAGGAACGAGACGAGACGGAGGAGTACAGAGTATGCGACAGGAGACGGGGTGAAGATATGAACGGATATCGAGAGGAGACGAGAGATGGAGAGGAGAGGAGCGGAGCGGAGCCGAGAAAGGGGAAGAGGAGAGGAGCGGACAAAAGGGAGGAGGGGGAGGGGAGGAGACGAGATCGAGATCGGAAGAAAATGAAGTACGGACGGACGGAGCACTGCGAGAGCAAAGCAGCGGCAGAGCGATCGAAAGCGATGTGCGGTGTGCGACGTGCGACGTATAATTTGCGAGACGGAAGTCGTATATGTATCTGATAACCTCAGCGCGATATGCGATATGCGCTTATACGGTTATGCGGGTGGAGAGGCGACGCGACGCGGCGAGGACGGGTCCAGGCTCTCAGCCCAACGCGTGCCCGAGCGTGACAGACCCCGGCACCAGATGCGAGCGCACGAACTGCGCCAGCTCCTGGTCCGGGAACACCGCCGGCGGCCCTCCCATCCCTCCACCCATGCCCGCACCCATTCCCGCACCCATTCCCGCACCCACGCCCAAGGCCATGCCCATCCCCACATCCAACCCCCTGCCGCCTGCGCCCACACCCATCGCGTCCAGCGGCGGCGAAGGCGTCGGGGAATACGACGACGACGGAGAAGGGGAGGGGGGGACGCAAGAGGAGAGCGCAGCGAAGAACACGGGCGACCCGACGGGCGCCGCGAGCACGGGCGCCGCGCACCCGTCCGGCGCGCGCAGGCACTCGAGGAAGCTCTCGTGCAGCGCGCAGGCCCGGCCGATCGTTGCCGCTTCCAGGTGGTGTTGGTGATGGTGGTGGTGGTGGTGCGGCGAGGAGAGCGACATGTCGGGGAAAGGGTACCCTGCGCCCGCGCCGGAGCTGCTGGTGTTGGTGGTGGGGGTGGTGGGATGCTGCGAGTCGAACGCGCTCGGGGCGGACGGGGCGGGGGGACCGTAGAAAGGCGAGGGGCTCTGAGAGGGCGAGAGAGAGCCCGTGCGGAGCGAAGGGTCGAGCCAGCCCATCGCACTCGGAGCCGTGCCCGCCGTCCCGTTCACGTCCATCTCCACGTCCATATGCATCCCCACGTCCACGTCCACGCCGCCATCCATGCCCATCGCAAACTCCGGCTGATGCTGCATCCTCTGCCCCTGCCCGACGGCCATCTCAGACGGCACCATCTCCTGCGTGAAGTACAGCGGGGGCTCCGCCCGCCACACCGGGGCGGGTGCGGGCGGGGCGCGCCAGTCCGCGAGGCGCCGCGGGTCCGCGGGCGTCCCGCGCCCGATGAAGGGCACGCCGTTGCGCGCCGCGGGCGGGTGCGGCTCGAGCGAGGAGATGCGGATCGACGCGAGGCGCGGGAGCGTCGGCAGCGTCGGTTTCGGGGAGGAGGGGGTTGGGGTTGGGGTCGGTGAGGAAGACGCGGTGGTAGAGTGGGAAGAGGGTGCGGGGGGAGGTGCGGAAGAGGACGAGTGGGGCGGGTCTAGGACGAGGACTTGCTCGTACGCCGCGCGCGGGGCGTCTGCGATGACGGAGTGTCCAGAGGACGAGGAGGAAGCGGAGGAGTCGCTCTCTTCGCTCACGTCCTCGCCGTCTTCAAACTCGTAGTCCTCCTCATCGTCCTCGTCGTCTTCGTAACCATCCTCAACGGAGGCGGAGTCCATGTCGGTATCCCCGTCCGCGTCGACGTCCGCATCCGACGCCGCAGGGTCGTAAAACTCGAACTGCGTTCCGATCGCAGACGACGGGCTCGTCGAGCTGGCGCTATTTGACTCTGAGGGTGTCGCAGGCTGCGCGTTCACGCGAGCAGACCCGAGCGACGAGACGTGTCTCGCGGCGACAGCCTCAGCGTGCACGACGGCCCGGAAAACGTCCCTATACACCCATTTCCTGCAACGACAACGCATAACGCATAAGCCCTCTCACGTCCCTCACAAAAGCAGCAGCAGCAGCAGCAAAGAAAGCTCACAAGTGCTCGACGCGCTCTTGGCACGCCGTCTTCCACAGCGTCGGGTCCGTGTCCCGGCCCTGCGAGTGGTTCCGCCACGGCGGGATCCGGCAGAACGAGATAAACGTCGTGTCTTCTTCTTCTTCCTCGGTTACCTGCGGCGGCGGGACGCCGCACGACGTCGTCTCGTCGCTATTCGACTTCGGCCCCGGAGAAGACGCATATAGGCGCCCTGGTTGCGGGGCGATAAGCGCGGGCGTGTTCTCCTGCCCGTCCGCAGGCTGTGGCGGGGATGCATGCAGATGCTGTTGTCCACCACATGCAGGATGAGAGACGGCGCTTTCTGCGTCGATGTCGGCGTCGTTGCCGGACTGGGACAGCAGCCGGAGACGCTTGGCGTACCGCAGCTGCCGTGGCGTCTGCCCGTCCGTATGTGGACGCGTACGGGCGACGACGAGCTCGTATCGCGGGCGATCGGAGCGATCGGGCTCGACGGGGGAGCGTTTGCGCTTCGTGCCTGCTCTTACGGGGGGCGCCGCAGCCTCCTCCTCATGCGGTATGCTCGCAGACTCGCTGGTGCTGCAGAGAGAATTCGAAGGCGACGAAGGCTGAGGCTGGGGGCTCACACGGGTGCGGGACTTGTACGAGGCATCGCGGCTGCGCGGGCGTGTGCGGCTGAGAAGCGCAGAGGGGTGGGGGTGGTCGAGCGGGAAGGGGGTGGCGATGCGGGGGCTCGCGTTACGGCTGCCGCTAGGGGGTACGGATATGGGGAGGGAGAGAACCTGGCGGCGTACGGAGATGCGGGGCGAGCGCCTGAGGGGCTCGACAGGCGGGGGAGGCACGACGAGCGCCATGCTGGGAGGGTGTGGCTAGCGGACGGCGTCCTGTCGTCAAGCTGCTGCTTGTTGTTCTCGGTGTTGTTGTTGTTGCTGGTGCTGCGAGAGCGGGGAAAGTGTGATGTATTGATGGCCGTTCGACGCTGTGTCGCTCGAACGGACGCTCTCGCTGTAAGGAAGGAGGAGGCATGGGGATGCGTGCTGCGGTGAGAAGAGGGACGGACGGGGCGAGAAGGGAGAAAGTGCGTTACGTTTGGGATGTGTGTTCTGAATCTCCGGATCCGGATTCGGATTCTGGCTGGGCTGTGGCTAACGATGAATGCGAATTCGGATTTGGACGTATGGGCGTCGGTCGGTGAGAGCGTCGGAAGCGGACGAAATGGAGTGCGAACGGGCGATTGAGAGATCGGGGGTCGGATATCGATGAGCCTCGTCCCGACAATGGGGAACAGAAAGAGTCAGCCTCAGCCTCCAAAACTCACCCACCCACGCCACGTACCCTGCCCATCACGTAAGCATAGCCGCCCACCTGCCGACGCCTCCCCTAAACACACCTGCCCCTCAGCCACACCTCTTGGCGCTTATTCTATCGCACGCATAGAGCACGTCTAGTTCAATGTATGCGTCCGTTCTGTACTCGGGGGGACAGGGAAATCCGCAGAGGACGTTGCGTACGAACGACGTGATGAGAAAGCGAAGCGCGAGTGGGGAAACGCGCAAGAAGGATGGGAGGAGATCATCTGGGCCTGCGCGCCGGCAATGCCACATCGCCCGCTCCCGGTTCGACACTTCTCTCTTGGGCAGCCCCTCTATTTCCCCAAGTTCCTATTCCTCTTCTATCCCGATCCATCGGCCGCACCTCTCTTCCTTCTCCGGGCCCGATTTCTCTCAGATTGCCCGCATACGGTACAATCGTTCTTCTGTTCGTCTCATCGGTCTTTCTTCTGACATTTTATGCCACAGACAATCGAACTGATCAACTGGACAACACCATCTCGCCCAGAGATGGCCCTGTCGTATTGGCCGGTTCTGCGAAAACGGCTAGCTGCTCTCCTCTGATCGAGCCGCTTGCCCGGTCGCCCGGCCCCACTACTCAACGCCGCCACTCGATGCCAATTCGGTCAAAACCAAAGCACCCGGCTATACGTTTCCTGTGCCGCACATGGAGTGATCGCCCGCATCCGGCTAGGCGCCGCGCCCCCATCTTATAAAGCGCGCCGCTTGCTCGAAGTGACTCCCGCCCGCTCGACGTCAACGTTCGACGTTGACTCGGGGCCATTGGCCGCGGCCGTCACAGAGGTGCAAGGTGAGGCAGTTCGCTCACGTATCTGTGTATTCGGCCCCGCGAGATCTTTCTCTGCGCTCTTGTCTGCGCTCATGCCGACTTACGGTAAGTGGACAGACAGCGGGCAGAACGCTCAGACGATCTGGCAAAGAAGCTCGACCGCTTGTTCGACACCTGAGCGTCTTGCACATCGCCTCTCCTTGGCCCTGGATATCTCACCACTTGGACTGCGCGGCTCTACTACGGCTTCGGCGTCTGGGATCTTGGCTCGTACTCGGTCTCGCTGTTCTCGGGTCTACACTGCTCTGTACCTCTTGCGCGGAATTTGCGTTTCCTGGTCCCTCGCGCTCACTGAAGGTACGTCCCATCTGGCGTGTGTATGCGGCCCGCTGTCCAAGCCTACATATGCCTCACGGTAGACGGTACTCTCCGTCGGTGGTGCATGAAGCCGGATGCACGACGTACACAGGTCAGTACGTACACCCGCCGCCTTTACGGCTCGAAAACCCTCAGAGTCGCCCGCTGCAGACACTTTCGAGGAGCATGACTACATATCTCTCTGCCCAGCAGCAGCTCGTCGTGGAGTCGGACGGCTGTCCTTGTCCGACAATCCTCGTTCTCGTATCAGAGCCCGCGTCTCCTCTCGGCGCGCCCCACAGCGCCCTCGCTCTGTAACCAGACCGGTGGACCAGAACGACCACTCCTTTTCTTCTTGCACATCTTCTGCGACCGGACATGTATATGAGCCCGTATCCCCCGCGACGTCTTCTCCGGCACGGTTAACACGCCCGCCAGTCCCAAAAAGTCCTACCCGCGTCCCGTGCGCACTACCTCCTCACCACCGGCGCCTGTCCCTCCGTCGTCGAATCTCAACCTGGCCCGCGGAAGACGTGGTATACCAACGCCCCGTCGCCTCGCCTTCACCCTGACTCCCACCGCGCCCAACTGCGGAGTAGTACTCAGCAGTCTAGCGTCCCGTCGCCCCCGCTCACGGCGTGTGTGCGTACCGGGTGACCTGCCGCCTGTGCGCGTGGTCAGGTCACATCCATCCGCTCGTATGACATCGATCGACAGTCGTCTCGGGCAACATCATACGGTCTTCATCCGTGTCCAGCGGTTCAGCGTAACCGCCCACTTGCGGCCCCAACCTCCGAGCCACACTTCGGCCTCGCAAACTGGAGTTCGAATTCGAAGCTCGGGACCGTCGCGTCGTCACATCGCATCACCTCGCAGGTCCTAGCCGACGTACAGACGTACGGACGTACCCGCAGGTCGAGCTCGCCCGGGCTGGGAACGGCGGGACCCCGCCCTTGCGTGATCGCCTGACGCCCGAAGCACGTACGCGCGGGTCGTCGTACGTACTGTACGTAGATCGCGCTGCAGCATGGTGTGCACGCAGAGGACTTCTTCTGTGGCTGGCGTTGTGCCGAGCAACCCGAAGCAGGCGCGGGTCGTCGTATACCGTACTCAGACTGTAGATCGCGCTGCTGCGTCATGGTGTGGACGCGAGGATTTCTGCTGTGGCCAGCTGGCGTTATGCCGGTGCCGGGCAAGGATGATGGATGATGGATGACGCTGCGGACGTTGGATTGGGCGGACCTCTCGTGGCGTTATGGAACGGGAAGGCGGGGCTGATGCCTGACGATGGAGGGGATGGGTAGCGAGGAGCGGACGCCGTTACAGTTTGATACTACCAGCACAGAGGAAAGGGCAGAGGCTCTAGGGCGAGGATGTGAAGAAAGCGGTGTCCAGTGAATACAGCCGGTGGCGGCGAACGGCTCCTTGTAGGCTACTCTTTGACAGGCATCGTTGTCTCCATCGTCCCGCGCTCGAGCACGTACTTTGACAGGTCAGAGACGTCCCCATGCAGTACGGTGCACACACTGCGATGCCTGCCAGTGGGAGTACTGGGGACAACGGGCGCCTATGCAGTTAACTGTATCACGCGTGGGAGTCTGTTATGGACCACGGTTGTTGTAGCGCAACACGCCGGTGAAGCGGTGATGCCTCTGCTGAACCCGCCTCTCTTGTACTAATCTCTAACTGAATTTGTGTTCCCTACCGGCAGTGTATCTGTGACCTGCGTGGGACTAGTGATATGGACGACGAAAACCCGTGCGCATCACCAACTGCACCTCTCAGTTCACCGTGCTGACCAAGTGAACAGCACTGTCACCAGTTTGGAGGTGCTCAACCGCGACTGCCTCCTCCAGATCTTCGCCCTGCTTCGTCCTCAAGGAGGACTTCGGCCGCTGTCCCTAACCTGCAGATGGCTACGGGAAAGCTGCATGGAAGTTCTCTTCGAGCGCACATTCGCTGATGTTGCATTGCTCCAATACTGCCCACCCGGTGGCTTCCCGCCTCCGTGCCTGTGGCCGTACCTCAGGTCGGTTGACTCCTGTTACTATTACTGCCTATTGTGATAGGATATACGCCCGTACCAACGAACGACAGGCATTCTCTGACACCTTTGTGTGACAGATGCATGACGTTGCTCGAGCGTTTCGGGCCTGCCCACAATGAACGGACTAAGTACCTCTGCCCTACTCACGAAGACAACGTGGCATCCTCGCTCCATGCTATGCGGCAGCTCCAGAAGGTCATCTTCCAGGGAGAGCAGCAGTGCTTACCATGGCCGATCATCTATGCCGTACTCTCCACCCCTACGCTCCGGAGCCTCGAGTTACACGGGGGACTGACCATCGACAGAGAAGCGTCGCATGCCGCTGGAAACCTCCAGCGCGCTCCACTCGTCTCCCTCTGCTTGGTTCCAGAATATCTTCGGCCCTCCCCGCACCATTACGCCTCTGAAATTGAGGGCCTCGCCTCGCTCCTTGAGCATTTTCCCCAGTCCCTTCAGACACTTGTTCTTTTTAGTCAGTCCACACCCTTCACACTCTTGAGTCGGTGCGACTGGCCACAGCTGCGCGAGCTCTGCATCGAAGGGGACGGGGAGAGGGTGTGGACATGTCCTATTCCTCTGGTGTCGGTGCTATCGCGCATGCCCCGTCTACGCGTCTTACAACTGAAGCTCGCTCTCCGCTATGACCAACATCCCAAGCCCATCTGGCCGCAGGACCACAACATCGCCGTGCTCCCGTGGCCTGAGCTCGAGTCGCTCACGGTCAGCTGGCCATGTGTGGACGACGGTATCTTCGAGCACCTTCCTGACACGCTGCGCCATCTCTCACTGCGGTGCTGGCCGCACCTATACACGGCCCATGGGTATGGCCGCACCTCACGCCGCAAGCCCATCCCTTGGCTGATGGATGCTCCACCGTGTGCAGACGTGCTGGGAGCATTGGGCAAGTGCCCCAAGGGAAGTGCGTTACGAAGCCTCAGTCTCGAGTTCGCGGCAGACACGGACATAGCAGACGCGGGGTTACTGCAGTAAATCCCGACACTGTATCCGCACCTGCAGGAACTGCAGCTGTATCGTTACTGCGACCGAATGGGCGCTTCTCCCGCCACTGTGGTGCGTCTGGCGCGCTGGAGGTTCGGACGAAATAACTCATGACATCTAGGAGCAAATATCTGCAACGGTGGCACGCTTGTTCGAACTCCGTACCCTGTGGCTCCACTTGAACTTCGAACTGCGACCCCCTGAGCCCACGGTCGGCTTCAAGAGCTGCGAAGGTGTGTACAAGGGCCCGGTGGACCCAATGGCGATGCAAGCCGCCGCGGATTCTCTGATCGAAAACTCGGGCCCATCCCTCGAATGCCTATACCTCTTCTCTGGAGAGTTTGAATCCATGGTACACCGCCTCACTCGTACGGACGAGGGGCACGTGGAAGTCAGCTCAGACACTTGGCGCTCATATGACAGAGCGGGGCCACAGGAGCGAGTGAGTGTCGTGCCCGCGTCTTGCCTCCATTACCTCTTTGCTCCTTTGATGCATGCTGATTAATGGCTGATTTTCAGCTGCGCCTGGGTCGTGCGGAGATGAGCGACTTCAAATATCTCTGAAGAGGCTCCAGGTGCACGACTGCGGCTACAAGGTTGCCACATGAACCCTCGATCTCGACCTCGCTTTTGGCTTCTTCCTGACCCAGTCTCGCACTCTCACGTACCGCACGAAGCCTGATGCGCGGCCGATGGAACGTCTAGCCTTATGTGACATAGCATGGACGCACGAGCATGATGGCCAACCCGCTTCGCTTTTGAATCACAGCATAGCAGCAGCAGCAGCAGCACCAGGTGTCCGTCCCCTCCATGTTGCTGTCCTCCTGGCAAGACCTTCTTCTGCATACATCCCACAGGGTTTTGTTCTGCCTCCATGTCAGCGGAGCTGTACGGTCCGGGCTGGGCATTGCACGACAACTTCCTCGGGCATCTGCGCGTTCCGGGGCGCTCTTTGCTGCACTCTCCTCTGCGTCTTCCACTTTCTCGATCGCTTCTTCCTCCTCTTCACCGCCCTCACCTCCTCCAGCGCTGTCGCACTGCTTAAGCCGACTCCCTCCCTCCCGCATGGTGCACCCGTTGCAGAGCAGATGGGTGCGAGGATAGGTATGGGCACAGCGATAGGGATGTGGACGGAGGGCCCGCGCTGGTGTTCCGGATCAAGAGCTTACGTAGTTCGCGTGCTTGCCCTTCGTGCCGCTGTCTGTTACGTTCAGACGTGCGTTGGGCTGCACTTCACCCTTCAATGCTGCCCCTGTCCTGCCTTTCCGTCCCTCGACCTGCGGCCTTCCCTACCAGTCCACCCGCACACCGCCATGCATGTTCAACTCACTTACGTATGGCTTTCTGTTTTCTCATTTTCGCCATCGCTTCGATCGCTCCGTCGCTGTTGTGCTTTCGCAGTGCCCCGTCCGTTCCGTTCCGTCTTCCTCTCCTCTCCCGCAGCCCTCATCCGTCTCAATTTTGTCTCGACTGCCCATATATATATATTCGTATCCTCTCGCATAATCTGCACTCGTGTACTTAGGTCGTGCCAACTCGTCGGCGGGTATGCTCGGGTCCATCGAAATAGATGTTGAATGAATGTGCGGCACATTGACGCGTATGATCCCGCTGCTTCAGTGGATGCAGCAAAGCCTCACGCGCACGACGAGTACTGTTGGACCGCAAACTTGACTGCACCTCAAGTTCTCCACCGGAGGCTTCCCGAGGCCAGGTAACAAATTCGGCACATGCCACGTGAGACATGTGGCGCGAGCGCTCCGGCTTTACTACATTGGCGCCGGTCGCAATGACCGGTACCAATGCGCACAAGTTGTCGCTGCAGTGGCGTCGCTCTGAATACTACTACCTCTCTCCAGTCTCCAAGCCTCAATCCTCATACGAGTGCGACACATCCATCTACAGGTGTTGACAGCAACTCTACTGTACCACTCGTCTGATTCTGCCGACCCATCCCTTCCGCCGCCGTTCTCGGACGTATCGTGACCCTACTCGGCAGCACCAGGCAGGATGGGTAGCGAGTCTAACAAGATACCGTGCGTATACTCCTTTCGTGCTCCCGTATGATACTCATCGTTCATACAGCTTCATGATACTGAATGAAGACTGCGTTGACCACATCACTGCACTACTCTCGATCAAAACTGGCTTACGACCTTTGTCCGCTACTTGCAAATGGATGCGCTCACACTGCATAGGCAAACTATTCCAGCGGTCCTTTGCCTACACCTACAGACTCGGTAAAGCAGACGCCATCCCACCACCTTCTGTGTGGCCTTACATAAGGTTCGCATGTCGATCTCCACCAAATGGGCGCCGCCGACTCTGCATAAGTGAGGCGTGTGGCTAGCAGAGTTGGTCGGCGCCCAGCGGTCTTGTTGGAGGTGGGACGCTGACCTTCATTGTGTCCGCATGCATGTCGAACAGGTCCCTGACACTCTACGAACAACTCAAGAATCCCCTGCTCTCGCCCGTGCTGTACATTCCATCAAAGGGTCACGAGGACGTCCTCTTTCATGCCATGAACTCGATGCCACAGTTACGCAGAGTCGTTGTGAACGAGACGCACGGAGTACCATGGCCCATTCTGGCCGTCCTAATATCCGTATCACACCTGCGCGAGTTCGAACTGCGAGGGCAGCTATTCAACTCAAGGGAGCGTTCACCCCGCAACCCCACCTCAGGCTCCGCACCCCTCGCCTCCTTCCGCTATATCCCTGATCTCCTTCGTCCACCACCCCGCAGTTGCCCATCAGAGAAGCGCGTCCTCGCGATCGTGCTCGAGCGGCTGTGTACTTCACTGGAGAACGTCGTTTTGCCGAGCGAGTCCGCCCCGTTCCGTGCCATGAACCAGTGGGATTGGTCACGCCTTCGCCAGCTATCGATCGAGGGCGATGCTCGGCGAGCCTTCAGAACGCGAGAGCCCTTGATCTCCGTGCTATCCAACATGCGGGGTCTTCGAACGCTAGCATTGAAGCTCGCTTACTCACCCGAACAACGACTGCAGGCGATCTGGCCACAGGACTTTGAAGAAGGATCACTCCCGTGGCCCGACCTCGAGTCGCTTACGATCACCTGGGCGTACCCACAAGACCGTCTGTTCGATCACCTCCCTGCATCCCTGCGTCACCTATCTTTACGGTGCTGGCCTCGCTTGCATGCATACTACATCCAGCATCGAAAATCTGTGCGCAACGACGTGCCCTGGCCCGAACGTGCACTGCCGTGGCGCGACCTGTTGGACGTATTGAGAAGGTGCCGAGGAGCAGCCCTAGAGCGCTTGGAGCTCGAGTATGAGGTGGACACGCGGGATTCGGATCTAGAGCTCCTGCAGTTCATCCCTCATGCATTCCCCTGTCTGCGGACCCTTCAAATACATCGATACCGGTGCTACGGGAACACCTCCAGCGTGCCCCTGGTGCGTAGATAACGTCGTGCTCTGGTGACGACGGGTCATCGCTTGACAGCACGGCACTAGGAAGCGATCATAGACGCGTTGCGTCCTCTGGCCCACCTCAATGTCTTGCGTTTATTCCTGGATTTTGAGCTCCTTGCTCATTGGCAAAGAGATCGCTTATATGTCTCGGACGAGGAGATTTGGGAGCCCGTCGATGCCACCATCGAGATCGTCATACGTAAAGCGGGTCCGTCTCTCCGTTATCTATGCTTACTTCCGTCGGTCACCAAGCCTGTACGTTGGGACGTATACCGGTTGGAACGTAGCGCGAATGGCGGTGTACACGCTCACCTGGAAGATTCGCTGGACACGGTCGGCGGTTACAGGTCAGTATCTCCTACCAGATCTCTAAGCCAGTGTTCATGATCCGTCGCCGTTCACTAGCAACAATTCGGACGATTGATCGACTTCACCAGCTGTGGCAGTCGGGCCTTCTCCATATTTCAGTTGACTTGTTGTGCATGTCTTGTGTGCTGTGAGTCAGGGACCATCGCGCAGCATCGAGCCATGGCACAGCTGCAGAACGGCGGCATTGGTAGACAGCTAATTGGTGTTCACCGGAGTAGCCATACAGAAATCAATGCTTGGTTATTCGTAAGGCATGCCGCATTCGGATGTGCGCTGAAATTCCGTGTGGATCTCCATGCCCCCATCTTCGTAACGAGTCAAGCGGTGCACTTCCCATGAGTAGTCGCTAAACAGAAAGTAGAGATACTCGAGGGAGGGGCCTGGGTCTGTGAGCAGAGTACGTGTGGCAACCTGCTTCGCCCGTGGGTCTGCGAGTGTCCGTCCGGGGCGTCTGAGGCCGACCATACCCTCAAAGAGTCGGCGCTCGAAGTCCAGGTGTAGCCGCAGAACGCGGAGCTGAGTCAAGCGAGCCATGGTCGCGGATATTTCTGCCTACTGCCTGTGAGTAATCTGCACGTAAGACCAGCATGGAGGACATACCACAGTTATGGGAGAAGCGCCTTTGGGGTGGCAATAACGGTAGATCTGTAGTTCCTGCAGGTGCGGGAACACCGTTGGAATGCACTTCAACAACTCGCGATCTTCCACATCCGTGGCCGCCGAGAACTCGAGATCCAGACTCCGCAGCGCTGTCCGCTGAGGACACTGGCCTAGGACTCCGAGAATGTCAACGCACTCCGGGGCGTCGCGGAGCCACGGTGCGTCCTCGTCGACCACCAGATCTCTTCGGATCACGTACAGGCGTGGCCAGCACCGCAGAGCAAGATGGCGCAGGGTATCAGGGAGATGCTCGAAGATACGGTCTCCTGCGCATGGCCAGCTGACAGTGAGCGACTCGAGCTCGGGCCAAGGGAGCGCCTTAATGTCGTGGCCTGGCGGCCAGATGGGCCGGGGACGTTGGCCACCGCACTGCGCGAGCTTCAAGTGTAAGATGCGTAGACGGGGCATGCGCGACAGTGCGGACACTAGGGGAATAGGCGACGCCCACGCCGTCGCCCCGTCCCCTTCGATACACAGCTCGCGCAGCTGCGGCCAGTCGTACCGACTGAAGAGCGAGAACGACGCGCATTGCTCGCTGGGAACGACCAGCGTCTGGAGGGTCCGGGAGAGATGCTCGAGAAGGAGGGCGAGGGATTCCACTTCGGACGGAAAACTACGCGGATACGGACGTAGGTAGTCCGGGATCAAGCGGAGGGTGGTGAGCGGAGCAGGTCGGAAGTTACAGGTGGCGTGAGCGAGTCTGTCCTCGTCGTCGTCGTCAAGTAGTCGGCCATATAACTCGAGGAACCGGAGTGTGGGTGCAGAGATCATTTCGTGGAGCCAGGGCCAGGATATGCGAGGGTTGCGAGGATCTTTCCGGACGATGATTCGCTGTAGTCGCGGCATGGGAGGAAGCAAGCGATCCAGACTGTCTTCGTCGGCACCACCGGACTCGCTGGGGCCGTCGACAAACCTCCAGAACGGCACAGCGCCGGCGAAACTAAGATGCTTCACAAAGGTGATGCATCTGTTGTGCGGAGATGTCAGTAGATGTGTGAAGCATGCGAGCCGTGGTTCGATCTGCCGACGACACCGCGCGCGGAGTGGTGCGCAAAGCGGTAATGGCGGAAGTGGGACCCAACCTCCGCAGTGACGGAAGCCCAGTGCCTCATCACCACCGTTTGCGCATTCTACTCCAGTTCGAAGGACACGATCATAGCACACCGAGTGAATAATCTGAGCGGACCGACCTGATGTGTGGCCACAGAGACGAGGGCGGCAAACCAGGACGCGGGTACCTGAGTCGGACGTCTATGATCTCGGCGTACACCCGCTCGAACAGGACCTGCAAGCAAGCTTCGCGAATCCACTTGCACGTCAGTGATAATGGCTGCAGTCCTCCTTCAGGACGAAGAAGCGCGAAAATCTGCAGGAGGCAGTCTTCGTTGAGCACCTTCAAGCTATCGGCGCTGTTGACGAGTCAGCAGGGTGGCTTGAAAGGTGTACTAGGTGATACGCACGGAGCTTTCAACGCCATGGCCTATTCCCGAGCAAGCGGGGGAGACACTGCAGGTCGTTGGCGCAGCAGTGAGTCGAGATGGATTCCGTGCAACAGAAGGAAGTGAGTTGAGTAATCTTCAAGCGTCAAGCGCCCGTAGGGCGCTCAAGTAAACTCAAGTATCCCCGGCAGGCGCCCACCTCAGAAATCGTAATCCTTTGCGTCCACGTCGACCTCAGACTCTGCATCGAGCAGAACGGTACGAGTACCAGTGGCAGGTACGGGCACAGCGGTGGCGTCGCAGCCACCCGCTGTTTGCATATGCACACCGAGGCCATGGGCGGCGCGGACGTCACTTGGACTCCCGGTGGCATCCCCGCCCGTTCGTGCCGCGGTGTAGCCCAACTGCCACGGTGCTGCGTTCCTCGTCGCATTCTTTCACGGCGCAACAGTACTCGGGAGTTCCAATCCTGCTTCTTCTTATATTTTACTCGACTTGTGTCGGCTATACCTGCGTTTCGCCTCTCCCAGAGCATCCCCTCCTACAGCAGCTGCCAGCGCGTGACTCGCTCGAGCTCTGTCTTCTCTCGCTTTCACGCTCTGAGCCGCCCCTCTGACTTTGGCACCTCCTCTATATGCTCGCACGCACACTTCACGATGCTCGTAAGGCGTGCCAGGTCAGTAGGATGCCCGCCTCGACCTCCTCTCAAGTGTTCGCCCATGCTCGTCCAGGCTTCCGCGCGCTGGAGTTGCACACGCTCTTACACCTCCAGGACTCTGCAAGCTCACAGTCTCAGCCGTCTACACCCTCTCTGTAGCACTGCCGCAAGAACCTCCGAGCCCGCGGTGAGACGCCTCCCGTCAAGGGCGGGCCGCCACAGAAGCAAGGCACGCAGGTAAACGTCTCCCCTCGAGCACGATCGGCTCAATCTCTCGCTACAAGAGCTTCGGCCGTCGATAAATCCTCTTCCCGCCTCCCGCTCTTGCTGCATACGCCATACAACTCGGTGGACCGGGAGAAGGACAAGGCGCTGTCAAGGACCGTGCATCAGGAACGCGTCGGGCATCTGTAAGTGTCTATCAACCCTCCTATTTGTTTGCTGAACCGGATCCAGGCATCTTACAGGAGAGTCCGTGTATGGGATGCTTTGGCAGGGAGGTCGCGCATGCCGAATCTGTCGCTGCGAGACGCGTAGTCTCTCTCTCTCGCCACTGCATAGTACACGCGCGCCCTTCCAGGTTCAAGTACGCCAGTGCGCCTCAGGGGCATCCTCGTCATTCTCTACGGTTGCAACACAGCTCCGAATTCGGCTCTCCGCGGGCCAGATGCCGAGGTCGACGCAGATGGCGACTGTGGCTTGGAGTCTACAGACTCTGGACAGGAGTCGGATGCCGAGGGTGATGGGTGTGGCCACGAGGAATGAGTACGAGGAGATGGGTGGCGAGGTGCGTACGAGCAAGTGCCCGTCCTCGACTCTCCGCGATGATGTCCATCGTCGCCATCGTCGTCGTCCGCCGCTCTCTCCGCTACCTTCATCATCCAGGACCTTCTCGACTCCGAGCCTCCGGCCTCCCGGACACCTGCGCTCCCCGCTCGCTGCTCTCGGCGGCGTAGCCTATCCCTTTCCGGACATGCCGCTGTCTCCCCCCTCGCCTCCATCTCGTGCCCCGGGTGCGGGGACGGGCTGCGCGTTGCGGCTGAGCTTTGTCGAGTTCCTGCGGGTGTCAGACGGGCGCGCAGACCCGGTGCGTGCGGTTCTCTGGCGTCGCCCGCGTCCTTCATCGCGCTGTCCGCCTCCTCCGCCTCCTGTCCTTCTTTTGCCATCATACCGTTCGCCGGTTGCACAGTGGGCGAGTGCGGGGTTGGGCGAGGGGATAGGTGAGCCGTCGGCGATGTTCCGAACCAGGCGCCGGTGCAGTACGTGCGCTTGCGACTTGTGCCGGGGAGTACTACGCTAGGGCATGCGTTCGGCTGAGCGAACCCTCGCCGTGCCGCGTCTGCTCTCCTCTATGCCTGCTTCGGCCTACGTCCTCCTTTCTCCGTCTCCCCATGCCTCAACAGCTCGTCCCCGCCCGCTCCCCGCTGTTTCCTATCACAGTACGACTTCAGTTTCGCCTTTCACCGCTGTCGCCACAATCCCTCTGCCGCCCTGCGCCGCTTCGCTTTCGTGGTGCTCCGTTCTGGCTCCCTGGCTCTTCGCTCCTCTGCATCCCGTTCGATCTCCGTTCACGTCAATGACATCGCCGGCTCTGCCTCATCTCGCCTAATCTGTACACGACGCGGTTCTATCTACTTATCCTGGACATGGACACCCCATACGTACCGCGACATTTGTGCAACGAGCAATCATCCAGACTACTGCTAGCATAGAGATACAAGTCGCATCAACGCGCGCGCACGAGTCGCACTGCATCGAGGACTCACTTGATGTATGAGGTGATCAAGCGCAGCGTCGTCGTGGCGGGCCTGCGCACGGCCGTCGGCGCCGCGCTCCAGCCTAAAGACTCGCCATCGCCCAGAAGTCCCGGCTGACAGTAGCAGACACAGGTACTCCAGCGACAGACCCGCCTTGCGCGCCACGGCCGCGGCCGTCGCGGCGGCGACGGGCTCGTATTCGGACGCAGGGATGTAGGGATCTCCCGCGATGTGGCGCTGGGCGAGGTGCCTGAGGTCGAGGTACAGAAAGAAGATGCGGAGGCGGGGCAAGGCGGATACTAGGTCCGTGATCGCGTCCTGCATATGCACGGCGTGGGGTCAGTAAGGCGCAGCGGAACTAGGCGGTGCATGGACAGGGCAGGTTCACGCACTACGGGTATGGCTGAAGGGTCGCCGAGCGCGCGGTTGCGGTGGAAGTACAGGACTTGTAGATCAGGACATGCAGCCGGGAGGAGGCGCAGTAGAGCTAGGTCATGCGCGTCCACCTCATATTCGAGCTCGAGCCGCTCCAGTCTGGGCGCCGTCGCCCGGCATCCGCGGAGGACGCGGAGGACATCCGAACACGAGAGCTCGCGCCCAGGCCAGTCGCTCACGCTCCCCTGCCAGCGGCTCAGGCGGCGCATGCCATACCCGTGTGAGCGGGGCCAGGTGCGCACCGACAGGCGACGGAGCGATGGAGGGAGGTGCTCGAATATCCGGTCGTCTTGGTGTGCCCAGGAGAGCGTCAGCGATTCGAGGTCGGGCCACGGAAGTTCTTCTCTGTGCTCTTCTGGAGGCCAGATCGGAGGCAGCTTGTCCGTGAACGAGTACTCGAGCTTGAGCGCCAGGAGGCGAAGACGGGGCAAAGTCGACAGCACGGAGACCAATGATACTTGCAGATTTAGGACCAAGCGCGCATCACCCTCGATAACCAGTTCTCGGAGTCGAGGCCAATCCCACCGGTTCAAGTGCACGAACGGCGCAGACTCACTCGGTATGGCGAGCCTCTCGAGCGACCCGCAGAACCGCCCCAGGATAGTCGCGAGCACTTGCTCCTCGGAGGCGCAACTTCGCGGCTCTGGGCGGAGGTAATTCGGTGTATAGCGGAAAGTCGTGAGACGTGCTGCTGGCCATGGAGGTGGGTCGCTGGGTGGGCGCTCCTCCGAGCGAAAGAGTCGGCCCTGCAAGTAGAACTCGCGAAGGTGCGGCACTGACATCATGGCGGATAGGATGGGCCACGGGATGCCAATTCCACGACGGTCCACAATAGCGACGCTGTAGAGCTGGGGCATGGAGTTGAGCGCATGCGAGAGGGTCTCCTCGTGAAAGGTGAAGCCATCATATGCCGAGTCCGGGAACCCATATATCGGCGGGTGGGGGAAGCATTCGCGCAGAGTAAGGATTCTGTTGGGCAGGTAATTGAGTGAGGAGCATGCGATACACTAGTGTCGCCCGGGGCGCTGCCATTGCGAGCCTGACTACTAACAGCCACTCGTAACAGGCTCGACTCTGAGACGGAGTGACCCCTACACGACCTCATGTCTCGGGGTCCTCCAGCAAGTCTCTCCGCAGTACCGCTTCCAGCTCAGCTGCAGAACCCTGGGAGAGCTTAGCTGACTACAGAAAGATATACGGACCTGATGTATGGCCAGACGCAGGGCGGCGGGAATCCGTCGGCCATTTCGTGAAGCTTGTCGGCGAAGGCGAGACAGCGTTCAAATAGTATCGGCATACTTCTTGAACGTACCCACTTGCACGTGAGAGATAGTGGTCGCAAGCCTGCTTCGGGGCGGAGCAGAGCGAATATCTGGTCAAGACAGTCTTGGTTGAGCCTCATCAAACTATTGGGGGTTGTACTGTCAGCGCGCGTGCGCGAGTCTGCAGACGAGTATGCGGGATGCGTACAGTATATCGTGATTCATCGTGCCGGATTGTTCAGCTCACTGGTTACTGGTCAGCGGGCGAAGATGGGAGGGCGATGTCGATGAGACGAGCCCTATAAGCTGCGGACAGCGAAGGACTGACTCGTGATGCGGCATGCCGCGTGGGAGGATATGTATCGCGCCGCAGGTTCGAACTCGCTGCATCTTCGACAACTTGGACCGTCAGTGCGGGCCCGGGCTGCATCTTCGACAACTTGGACCGTCAGCCCGGCCCCGGACTGCCACGCCTCGCGACACAAGCTCCTCTACTACGCACGTACAGAGGTCACCGTTCTATGGCTGTCGGACGACGGGAAGAACACCGCTCAGTAGTCGCCCCAGTGTACATCAGCATAAGTTGTAGTAGGGTCTTGCCTTCACTTTCAGGGTCGCTGATTCGTACGTGTGTTATCTGTTCGACGCCTATCCCTCCGTCCCCACTCGGCGTATCACTGCGGCGCCTGACGAACTCCGGGGTACGTCCCAAATTTGCTCCCTGCCGCTTATGCATTCGGATCCGGTACCATTGACAGAAGATACAGACGGTAGGGCTCTGCATTGCAGCGTCAGTTGGTCAAATCGAGCTGGAGCTAAACGTTTCACCAGACACAGACACACAGGCAGGTGCATTCGCCCCATTATCCACAATGATGCTCACTGACCTAGAATGAGTAATTCACTCTAACATGACCCATCGCACCCGGGGATTAGACGGGTCTAGAGCTTGCTCGTATGTTGGTCCATGGGGGTCGCACATTCTATGAGATCACATCAAACTTGCAAGTGATGTCGACAAAAGTAACACGACGAACCGTATGCCATATTCCTCCGCAACTGACCAGTCAAGCTGAGCCGTTCTATGGTCACCTGAGTCTGCGACAATGCGGAATGGATACCACTTGTTGTAAGCCGTCTGTCGATCTAAGAAGCAGACGACCCGGGCCGATTCTGCCAGGGCGGACGCGAAGATGTCCGCATACTTCGCGAACGCTTCCCTCATCCTCGACAAGGAGGCTGGGCTATGCACTGTGAAGAGGGGATGTGGTTGACTGACGAAGTCCAGATGCACACGGAGGACGCGGAGACGTTTGAACGCTGCGAGTATTCTGGCTAGGCCGGCCTGTGAAGGACTGTTAAATTTACACTGCGAAGAACCCAGAATGACTCACCACATCGACGATATGCGCATCGGACATGCGATAGCGATACAATGTAAAGCTCGTCAGGTAAGGAAACGCGCGAGGCAGAACTGCTAGAAGCCTCATCTCCTCGCCATCACACTTATACTCGATGTCGAGCTCATAGAGATGGGGCGAAGCACATCGTTGCAGAATGCGCTGGAGTTCAGAAGCGCCTAGTACCGGGGAGTCCCATCGTAGTACCGCCGAGGTACGCAGCTCCGGCCAGCTCTGATGTATATAGTGTCGGGGCCAGCAGCACAGTCGAAGGGCGGAGACACTTGGAGGCAGATGTGAGTATATTTGGTCATCGGGATGCGGAAACGCGATTGAGAGGAACTGGAGATCGGGCCATGGGAAGTCGCCATCGAGCTCTGCAGGCCAGATAGGCTCAGGGACAGCTCCGTGACGTGACGCGAAATCGAGGACGAGGGTCCGCAGGCAACGCATATGCGAAAGTGTCGAGATGAGTGGCTGGCCAGGTATCTGCGAGGGGCGCTCTCCAGTCAACGACAACACGCGGAGCGCCCGCCATGAACGCCAAGCGAAACGATCAAAGGAAAGGGTTGGTTCGCTGGGGAGAATGAGCGTCTCGAGTGAGTCAGACGCTTCTTCAAGCACGGCTTGAACCAGGTGGACTTCCACCTGTGAGCGACGGGGATGGAGGCGGTAATAGTCAGTGTTGATATAGGAAAAGTGGCGAAGGGAGGGCGTGATCTGGAATTGGAGGTCGTCTGAGCCCAGGAACTCCTGCCGCACTAGAGGTTCAGCTAATCTGAACGACTCCAGAAGAGGCGCACGTAAGATTGCCTTCAGAACCAAGCAAGGGACTCCCAGATTGTGCGTGCCCTTGATGACGACGGCGTCAAGCCTCGGCATATGCTCGAAAGCGTGCTGGAGCTGCAAAGCGACTTGTTCGAAAGAGGCACCGTAGTGGAGAGATTGACCTCGAGAAAGCTGGAACTGTCCAGAAAAAACCAATTCCCTAGTACATGGGGGTCAGGCGATCCAAAATGGTCAGGGCTGGGTCACGCCTCACCGGACGTACGGCCATATAGACTGCGCCGGGAACACGTCGTGGAAAGAGCGGTGCAGGAAGGTAGACCGAACGAATGTCCGGCTGAACAGGACGGAGTTGCAGGAATCCCTGAGCCACTTGCAAGTAAGGGGCAGTGGTCCGAGATCCTTCGTGTGCTGGAGCTCCTCAAAGATCTCGAGGAGGACGTCCTGATTGAGACGCTGCAAACTATTGAGGGTGAGTCTCTCTTTAGTACTTTCTCGTTTATCACGCGTTCAGACGATCACATACAGGTTGACTTGACGATACGGCGACCGCATACTGGCAGGCTGAAGGGATACTGTGAAGCTGCACGGTAAGTGTAAGTTCGTATCTGTCGCTCGACGCGGACAGCAACAACGGCATTGTACATAGTGACCGTGAGAACCAAGCGCCTGAGAAGCATAGCGAGTCGAGACGTCACTTGCACAAGTACTACTGCGCACGACGCCCTGCCAATGCCTTTTAGGAGGCATAGTGGGAACAGCAGCGAACGACCGTCTCATTGATCCTGAGTATATTCTGAGTATCTCACGGCCGTGAAGCGCGACGCAGCGGACATCGTTTGCGAAACCATAGTGAACCGGGTCAGCGACTTCGTGGCTTGCGCCGTCGAACGCTCGTGTACACCACAGCACATATTTCATCTACCCTCTCCATCCACACGGCCCATGTCATTGCACGCTATGCAGCCGCCTGGAGATACTGCCGCATCTCATCAGTCATTCAGCTCTAACCCAGCGGACGAGTGGCGTGTCAGCAGGATTCAAAGCTTGCTTGTACGTCGGTCCATGAGCATCGGACATCCTGTAACGTCGGATCAGTGAGGCGCATGTTGGCGCAGGAAATGCAACTGAAACGTACCGAAGGCCGTATTCATCAGCTACTGATGGATCAAAGTGGGCTACTCTTTGGCCGTGCCTGCCTGCGACGATACGGAATGGATACCATCTGTTGAAAGCCGTCTCTCGATCCAGGAAGCAAACGACCTCAACCGACCACCCCAGGTTGCAAGCGAAAGTATTTGCATGTTGCACGAATGCTTCCCTCATCTTGAACAAGGAAGTGCGGCCGTGCATTGTTGAGAGGGGATGGGGCTGGTCGACAAAGTCCAGATGCACACGAAGGATACGAAGGCGCTTGAAAGCTGCGAGCACCCTGGAGAGTTCGACCTGCCCGGAGACGGTAAGGGGTCAGCATTGGGGATTAGAACAAGTGACTCACGACATCGATGTCGTGCGCGCCAAGCGTGCGGTAGCGATACAGTGTAAGTGTGGTGACATTCGGGAAGACGCCAGTTAGGGCCTGGAGAACCTTCACTTCGTCGCCATCTTGCTTGTATTCGACGTCAAGCTCATCCAGATGAGATGAAGCACATCGTGAGAGGATTGGAAGCAGCCCTGAGGCACCTAGTATCGGGGAACGCCACCGAAGTACCTCTGGGCTTTCTAACTCCGGCCAGCTCTGATGGACATAGTGCCGAGGCCAGCAGCACAGTCGAAGCGAGGATAGGCTCGGAGGGAAATGCGAGTATATTTGGTCCTCGGCATGCGGGAATGCAATTGAAAGGGATCGAAGATCGGGCCATGGAAAGCTGGCGTCGAACCATGCAGGCCAAACCGGCTCAGGATCGACTCCGACCGACGATGCGATTTCCAGGGAGAGCGTCTGCAGGGAAGGCATACGCGAGAGTAGTGAGATGAGCGGCTGATCGGATGGCTGGGAGGGCCTCTCTCCAGTCAACGACAACGTGCGCAGGTTCCGCCACGACCGCGCAGCGAACCGCTCGAAAGACAGCGTCGGTTCGCAGGGGAGAACAAGTGTCACGAGCGACTCGGACGCCTGCTCGAGTACAGACACAACGAGCTGCACTTCTACCTGTGAACAACGAGGGTGGAGGCGGTAGTAGTCGAGGTTGATATAGGAGAAGTGGCGAAGAGAAGACGTGATCGTGAATCGGAGGTCGTCGCTGGCCAGGAACTCCTCGCGCGCAACAGGTTCTGCCAACTTGAACGACCTCAGATGAGGTGCACCTAGAATAGATTTCAAAACCAAGCAAGGAACGCCGAGGTTCTTAGTGCCCCTGATGACGACTGCTTCGAGTCTCGGCATCTGTTGAAAGGCGTCCTGCAGCCACGACGCAACTTCGTCGTAAGGGTAACCTGGGTGCACAGAAGAGCCGTAAGACTGTCTGAATGCCCCCAAGAACGTCAGCTCCCTAGGTATAGGATGTCAAACAGCTTGCAAATGATCATAATCTGGCCAGGTCTCACCGGATATGCAGCCAGATCGACTGAGCCGGAAACACTCTGTGGAACGCCTTCTGCAGGAAGGTTGACTGAACGAACGTCCGGCTAAACAGCACGGGTTGGCACAAGTCCCTGAGCCATCTGCATGTAAGTGACAGTGAACCAAGATCCTTTGTGCGCTGGAGCTCTTCTATGATCTCTAGGAGGACGTCCTGATTGAGACGCTCGAACTTGCTATGAGGACGACCTTCAGCATCAGGAGTTCTCGTCTATCGCTATCGTACGGTCAGAAGCAATACTCACAGACTTGGTCTACAATCCGGCGACGACATACTCGCAGATTGCAGTGGGCACTGCGTCGTTGCAGGGTTAGTGATGTCCGAGTCTGTCGCAAACGGGAACAACGCCATTACATAATCGTGGGAGACAAGCGCGTGGAGCCAATTGCTAACGACCAGTCGAGATGTCCCTTGTACTTCGGCACACGCCAGTACAACATCCGCCAATCGTCAGCAGAAGAAACTGTTGGAACAGCAGCGACTGGATGGTGATTTCGTGGCTGCGCTGTTGAACGCTTGCGTACACCGTAGTACATATTGTATCTATCCTTACCATCCACACCGCCCATGTCATTGCATGCTACGCAGCCGCCTGGATATACTGCCGCATCGCATCGACCGTTAGGACAGTGCGCTCGATGGCCCCGCTGAGCATAGCGCGTGCTTCAGCGAAGAGCAGCTCGGGTCGCCCACGGAAGTGAGTGATATAACGAGGTTCGGGGCGGCAGACGTCGGCCCACCCGCCGACGACGCCACGCTCGGCCACTCTGGCAAGCCCGACGGGTTTTCGTGGAGCGTGTAGCACCGGGCGCTCGATGGGTCGTGTGGCGTCGAAGGCCTCCGCCCGCCCGAGTTCGACGAGGACGCTGAGGAAACGCAGTGGTGAGCAGCTGGTCATCGCATGAGAGACCACGAAAGAGAAGGGACGCGTGACGTACTGCATCTGGCGTAGGTACGCGAGCCGTCTATGCCGGAGCGTCGGGGCTTTGAAGACGTGCTCACAGACCCAGACGAACTTGACAGGCACGCTTGGCACCAAGTCAACGTCGTCATGGTCTTCCGTGACCACTAAAAATGTGCGTTGAGTATCATTGAATGTGAAGAGTGGCCGGTGATTACTCACCGGGCGCGGACGACGCGTCCGAGGTGTCCGGGAGGATACGCTCGTGCAGTGCGTCGTCCAAGAGGTCCGGGTTAAAGATACAGCTGGAACCGCTCGACTCCTCTTCGCAGAAGAAGGACTCTGAGCTGAAATCGCCACACTTATCATCGCTGAGTCCGCCGTCCACGATGAACGAGTAGTCGCAGGTCTCTTCGCCGAGGTCGACGCAGTCGGAGGGCACGCCCAATAATGCGATCTCGCTGTGGGTGAACGTCGAAGCTAGCGCAAAGTCAAGAGGATGTGTATCGAGCGGCGACGGGTGACAAGTACCTCCTTCGGACAAGTCGCCGAATCTGCTGCTACGGTCACTGTCTAGGACGTCGCTTTTGGCAAACGAAACTATACAGCAGACGATGAGATTTGGAGCGTAGCTAGAAGTTGTACGGAAGACGAACCATGCGCAAGACTGTCGTGCTCATCGTGTCCTGACACCAGGAGTGAGGTCTGCGTAGCGTTGTCAAGCTGCTCGCTGACCTGAGCCAGCTCATCCGCTGAGGATATGCGTGTGAGTAATGCATCTAAGCATCTTCATGGACTCAAACATACCAAGACTCCGGATGGACTGTACATCCTCGATCCCGCGTCCCCTGCTGTGGACCACGTTGACAGAAGCAGCCTTAAAAGGCACAAAGCAGGAGGAACCTCCATCTTTACAGACCGATAGTGCGGCTGCCGATGTAATTTCGTGGCTAGACGTTAGAGGCATGGGTGTGAGGGGTTGCAATTTGAATCTAGCGCAGTGTCTGGGGCACAGGTCAGGAACTGCTCAGGAGAGATGAAGCTCGCGCGAATTGCTGTCACTAGCACATACAGCGGAAGGAGGAGAGAAGAACGTCGCCAAACAGCGTGGCTGATCTCTTTTTATGCTGCACTTGTCCGTCCATTGTTCGCGCCTGGTGGCTAAGTTATGCTGACCACGTGACCGCGGCGTTTGCAGGAGTCACGCATTTGTCACGTTCTACTGAACGCCGTGACAATGAGCGTCTACTGCGTCCAGCCCGCTCCCACCGGTACCCAGTGAGACACTTCGAAGAGAGAGAGGCATACCTAGATCACATACACATATAGAAAGCCATGGGATGCCGCTGTTGGTGCCGTATGAAGGGCTGAGGAACATTACGCCTAACTGGCTGTGAACGGCTACTCAGAGCTCCGGACCGGGGGGAGGGCGTCCCTAAGCACGTCTTGTTGTGGAGAATCAAAGTCAACTCATACTGGCCATACTAAAAACGAGATGCATACCATCGAAAGGCTCCCAGTTAGACTGCTTCGCGTTAGCAGTGCCAGCAGAAATGATCCTTAATGCCTCTGGCAGTTGTCCTGTGAGGGTGGGCACATATGTATGTTCGTGACACAGAACGGAGAAGACGGGGTGGTGCAACTGCATAGTCATCCGTCGAAGTACCAAGACTGGGACTCGGAGGAGCAGTTCTCGTCGTGGCAGTGGTGGTCTTTGTCAAAGCCGTTTGCAAGCGCCCTGCAGTCCACGTCTTACCGGCAACCCGGACCGCTGAAAGCCGGCACTGAACGGCGTGGGCGCCTCTGCCTACACGTCCCTCGTCCTCGTCCTTTCCCCTCCACCCTCTGCCGGCACTCGCTCGCTCGCTGTCTCCCACTTTTCCGGCTGCTTAATATCCACGAAATGCGTGGCGACTCAGAGGAGTCAGAAGTTCAGAATGTCGAAGACTTGACCCGCTCGTCCCCACCTGCGCCTCTGCCGCTCCCAACCACGGTCACGACGCGGTCTTTACGCCCCCGCCGGTCAAGGGGCACGTCCTCGGCGCACAGTTCACGTTCATCGACACATTCCTCTGCTAGATCTCGGTCGCAGTCAGTTGTACGGAATCCCTCATGTTCCGAAGGTCGGGAACGTAGCGCAGGCCCTGCCGACAAGACCACGCATGATTCTTCAATCGCCGTAGACGATTCGTCTATGGGCGAGACTGGAAGAGGTGAAGGACCTAGCAGGGCTGTGAGAGGGAAGAGGATGCGGTCGGCGTCACTTCCGGCCAACGACCATCCCGTGAAGAGGCGAAGGGCAACCGCAAAGGGAAAGACGAGAACGCCGGCGAGTCCACCCCCTGAGCATGTCATGTCTCACTCCGTTTCCTGTCCTGAGCCAGAAGACCCTGCAAATGCGCTGAATGCGCCATCATCCTCAGGCTCGAGCGGTAGACACTCGCCGCAGCCATCTATTGCGTCAGTGCAAGACGCTGCGCCTGGCCGGTATGATTTCCGGACTCTAGCAGGAGACCCTAGGGAAGCGTTTGAGCGCATGATGGCCGAACGTACATCAGAGTCCTTCCCAGCGCAGTCCTCAATTGGGAATGCGCTCGAGGAACCCTCATCGGCGGGCGTCGAATACCTACACAACGCGGGCGCGACTCGGATTCCGCTCGGTGGCGTATCCGCCGTGCCGCACTCGCACGAGCATGCGTCTCGGACTCCTACGGCGGGACCAACCACTGTGCCTCCAACTGTGCCGCCAGAAGAAGATAACGCGGGCACCTCCGCTGAACCCTCCTCTCCGATACGGACTGCGCGCGCTCCGGAAGCCGTTTCCATTCATGAGGTCGAACCCCTGGCGTCTTACTCATGTCCCATATGCTTTTCGCCGCCGACATACGCAACGATCACGCCATGTGGACACGTACTCTGTGGCGACTGCTTGTTCACCGCGGTGAAGACCACACAGCAGCGGGGAGCATACACGCTTCCCGCGGGCGAGCGGATGGTCGCAAGGTGTGTTGCGCCCTCTTGATCGTCTGTCCTTAGTGTGACCGCGATACTGTCAGATGTCCTGTCTGTAGAGCGCCCATTCCCGGTTGGGACGGGAAAGGCGGTGGAGTTATAGGCCTGAGACCCCGAGCGGTGTTCAGTCTGTGAAGCTGATGCGCGTCGGCTCCCGGGCGCTGAACGTGGATGGTGAGCTTTGTTCCCGTTCTCCACTTCGTCGCCGCTCCTGATCACATCCATATCTCATGCTTCACCGTATGCTTTAGCTCCGCGAGTGGGAGAAGCGGCACGGTGCGATGGTCTTGTCCGATAGTATCTGCAACGCTGGACTGCGCTTGACATCGCAATGAGAGACCGACCACCGCCCGCTGCTCGTCTTCGCACTGGCTGCAACGGAGGATAGAATATAGAGTCTGGTGAGCTCCACTTCTGTGCCATCCAGATCCTGGCAGTCGCATGTACAACGACTTACTATATCTGCAGAAGCTGATCGTGCTCCTCGCGAGGAAGTTGTACTAGCTATCGGTTGACCAAACCGGTCACTGTACCTGTTACACCCGAGAATAGCTGGTGTCCATCCTCGTCACCTCACGGCTGCGACGTTAGAAGGAATGTTCGATAGCACAGGAAACGCGGGAGAAGCTGTTGCGATCTGTCTGGCCATCGAAGGTTCCGACCTTTGCTGCCTTGTACGATGCCGCTGGAGATCGGGCGCAGCTCTTCTCCGTGACGGCATTGGTGGACGAGCCTCGATCGTCCCTCCAAATACAGAGGATTTCTGCTATTTGCTTGCCCTGCCGCCCCCGCCCGCGATCGTGTCATGGCCAAGTATCAGCGCTGCGGCATATCTCGAGTCTCCCGCTCCTTCCATCCCCATCAAAGCCCAGTCAAAGCCCATGCTCCGCTCTTGTTCGGACCGCAAGACGCACAAGTCCCAGACGCAGTCTCGGTGGCTCTCTCGAGATAAACTCGGATTCTCGTGGCTGTGGCCTCTGCCAGACGACGTGATGCACCGACTCATAGGCTCAGCAACGGACGTCACGACGACGGTGGCGACCGGGATCAACTCTTGCCCTATGTCCTCTCGTGTGAGGACAACTCGGGGCCTGCGTGACGGAGTGGTTGGCACGTCAAGGATGTCAGTGCTGTGTAGCTTCCTCGGGAGAAGGGCGGACGGTCCCGAGCAGCTGCATCCTGGTTTCCGCATGCGTATGTACACCTTGCTGGCGCTATCTGTTTCTCGAGCTTCTGCTAATTGCAGTCCATGTGCATGTGAGACTGGGACTCCCGCGGGGCGTCCTGTGCTACTGGTGACCAGCACTCTTCTACGTTATAGAGAGCATCCAGGCACGTCGATTTCGTCCAGGGACGGAGCGGCACCGGCAAATGCTCGGGATCTCGTGGAGGCACTCCGTGAGACAGCTGTCCGAGGCCTGAATGGCGAAGTCATCCGCGATCGTCCCGAAGGAGCAGCTAGATGAACTTGTGAGTCCTCGCAGCTCGCGTAACTCCCCCTTTGGCAGGTAGTACGACCTAGCGTGGAAGTCCACACACCTCCCGTGGGGAGTGTGTGAACTTCTATAGCGGCGTGGGGACAGGCACCACAGCGAGCGCTAGTGTCTTTCTCAAGCTTTGAAGCTTGAAGGGCTGCTGACGCTCAGGAGTTCAGGCGCGCTTGAAGCACTGGGTTGCCACTGTCTTCTCGTCCCGCCGGATGCGCCGTCGACTCTTCATCGCTGTCGATTGAGCTGGTCCAGACGTGCAGCGATCAGATTGTGTTTGTTTACTGTCCATCGGTGAACTCGGTGGACGTCCTCGATGCCGCTGTCACCTGAGGCACGTCAGTGTCAGAAATGCGCACGGTCTCATACGGCTTTCATAGGAGCCGCGGAACACGAGGCAGAGCTGCCACATCGGGATGATATTCAGCGCGCCGAAGCTCAGAAGAAGTACGGCATCCCGACAGTCGCCCATGACTGTCCACAGAACCTCGTCGAGTACTGCCAGCGCGAGCGGGGATGTTCCCTGCGATAGCGGGCTCCTACACACGTGCGCGCAGCCCATGGCCCGGCGGGTCTGTGCATGTATCGGAACACCATTCGCGCCTCTCTGGACGTAGCGCGATGACCGTCGAACGATGCAGCGCCTTGCCCGCTTTCTTCCTTCCATCTTAGAGGTCACTTCGTCCCCGGCAACCCTCTGAATGCCCGTGCGGCACAGGGTCTCTGTGTTTAGCCTCGACAGTGGACTCAACCGCAGATGAGACGGGCAGCGGTCGTTCAACTTGGCTACCAGCGATGCTGGACGGTCTGGGGCTCCTGCATTGATCGCGTGGTCACTACAATGCTGTCCCTATGTCTGCTGAGGTGTCGAGTCCTATTGGCGAGTTCCTCGGGGTTCCAGCACAACGGGGTGGATGCGAGCTTGGTCATGCTAACAAGCAGTCGCAGAGGAGATGCCGATCCGCCGCCATACGGCCTGACACGCAGACACGGACTGTTGCGAAGCTAAGCTTGTGGTCACGCCTGAGGACGGTGGAGCATGGCTCAAGTGGCTGACCTTGGTGGGTGACCTTGTTGAGCGTGCGCCATCCCCCGCTCTCCTGGCTGATACATCAACTTCTGTAGATGATGAAGATATAGCCCGCGGACTCGTTGCCGGCTGGACCGGTTACAGGACCAGCGCCCAGCGCCTTGCTTCCAACCTGCCAGATTGAGCGACAATGCGAGCAATTCATGAAGCGCGACTACCCGCTCGTTCCATCTCTGGCTGACTGTGCAGTGCGACAGCGTAGGGGCGTCCGCAACAGATTATTGTGAGCCCAATGCTTCGTTCGTGCATTGCGAAGTTGGCACTCACTGCTGGCTCATCCTCTATTGATTGATCTCACAAACCTCCATGCTCACGGCGATTGGATAGCGATTGCTTGTCCGACGTGGTTCAAGCACGTTGTGGATGGCCATAGAAGTCGGGTTTTCAGGTCCCGAAATGCACCGCGCCGTGCGAATCAGATCCAAGTGTGCTATATCTCGGCTGCGCTCTACAAGCCGCGATCAGTTTACTTGACCGTCTGTCGTGTGCGATCTCAAACTTGTCGACCGCCATGACCGAATGAAGCAGTAAGTTACAACACAGCCTCCATAGTGCTGTCAGCCTCCTCACAATTTATATAGTGGTGGGGGATAGCGAGATTCGGAAGCGAGTCGTCAAGATACCACGCCGCGCGAGACGAGTTACGGTGCCCGATGTAGACCCTGAGGGCTGTCCTACGCAGTGGCTTTCCGTCTTGGAACAGCAAGTACTACTCGTGATTGCGACTCAAGGAGGCTCCCGTGCAGACGTTGTGTGCTTCTTTCAGGGCGTACTGCACGGCGTTTTCTCCTAGCTCAGTATGGTGACTGTTATCGGCACAGTGTTGCCCATCCGCAAGGCGATGCTCCAGAAATTCTCCATGCGCAACCTGGATCAAGGCGCCAGTCGCGATCACCTAACAATGAGGCAGACGCGCCTTGGCAGATTTGTCACATTTCGGCATCTATTCACTTTGACGTCGCTGATCTCGAGTTTGCTAGATTTGAGATTCCTCCCGCGTCGTATTCGTCGCTCTCTGGTACACCGAGGATTGTTCCGCGCGCCAGCGGGAGCGGACAATGCAGATGAGCCTTTTGAGGTTGTCGGTGAGTCATCCGCTGCCTCGTCTCCCGCGTTTCCCCTGCTCGCCGTGTATCCTAGAGGAAGGCGGTGTTCATTGGCAGAAGCGCACCGCAGGGCGTGTTGGCATGGATTCTTCCTAGAAGCCGCAGCTTGGGAAGGAGGCCTCTGCGCGTCCGCACACGGGGAGTGCCTGCCTTGAACTTGGTGACTATGAACTCAATCATGGGGTCGAAAAGAGCCGCCGCCGCCTCAGGTGGTGCAGCTCGCGACATCTCCTGTAACGAGGAAATTGATTGATGGCAGACATGCACTCCGCTTAGTGTCGAAGAAGGGGAGACCGCTGCAGGTACGTTCGACAACCGAGACTTGCTTCCCCTGGGGTACTGCCATACTGTCTGGAAGTGCAGGACGTCGAAGTGATGATCGATTCTCTTTGTGATGGTGGCCCGCGTTCTCGCCGCAGCCATCGACAGGCGATCCCGCGAATTCGTTCCGGATCTCTGCGCTCAACATGCCAAGTCATGTTGACGGCGCTCTGATGACGAGTGCGTCCCGACTTCCTTCGAGCAGGATTGCCATTCCTCCTGCATTATAGTAGTACGAATCGCACTGTGATTGCGTTGACACTGACTTCGACACTAGCGCCTCGTGAAGTATATCGTCATGTTCCGCAGCGTTATGACATTCCCCGCCACATCATCATTGATTACACCTGCCCAACAATGACTGCACCACCAACGTTGCGTAGGATCTCTTGCTTACTGTCGGCACCAGTGCGATATCGGAGGCCGCACTCTTCCGGCACTATATCGGTGGAAGACGGATCGTAGTAAGTCATTTGTTACGAGAAGCTGTGGCATCAAATTCATTGAAGCCTTCTTGCAGATTTCGGCATCGGATTGTGGATGCAGTTGAGTGGTCGGTGAGTGGTTCGCATGTACGTGCGCTATTTTGGAAGAGAGACGATACACATTCATTCTGCGGACATTGTCCGCAATGCGTCCGGCACGACGGTCGTCTGCTGCTATCCAGAACAGGGGCGAGTCGCGCGCGCAGGTCTGCGGTAAGCCAGACAGAGCGCCGCTTATCAAGTCCGCCGATGTGCTGTGTGGGTCTGGAGACGCCTGGCGCAAGGCTGGCGGTGTGTCTCGCAGCAGTCTCGAGAGCAAATCAAGGCGGATCAAGGGTTCGCCTTGTCGAGACTGCGCAGAGATTGCCGCCGATCTCTCAGTGGAGAGCAAGCTATTTGGGGCTGAGGGTCCTTGCAAGACGTCGCAGCAATGCGTATGGGCTGCGGCGTATTTCGAATGGACAGCCGTACTGTCGGTATGGTGTGCGCAGGCGGCAACGAGAGGAGCTGTTCTGGTGAACTCACCACACTCCCCTGCCGCCGGTATACCTCATTTGCGTTCCTTCATTCCATTCAAGGGAATTTTGAAGTGCGAGGGAAAGACGAGCGGCTTTGCTATGATGGGTGATGCTGGCGTTGATGGACCATCAGCATTGTTGGAGTGCATTTGGCTAGGGACTAGCGAGGCCACGGGCCGTCCTCTGTGCAACCCTTCTGTGTCGTGTAGCGTCTCCGTTGAGCGCGGTGGATCGCAGGGTGGGCGGTGTGGCGCACGGCACAGAGGGGCCGTGCGGACCGCATGTTTCACTGAGCTGAATGGTGCAGGTGAGGACGGCGGGTCTGGCGGGACGTTCGGCTCTGGCTGATACGTTTGAAATGCCGACGTCGGTGTCGGTGTATGAACGAGACGTGTTCGGCATGGTCACAGTATCACTTCGCGACAATCTGCCAAACGCGAGACTCATGCCCGACTTAGCGAATCACCTTCTGTCACGCACAGCTCCCAATTAGGAAGCTGATGATGCCGTCGCGAGCTGGGTCGCGAACGCGGTTTCGCGCTCGCGGGTCCTGAATTGCTCGACATTTTCGCAGCCTCGCTTAAGCAGGTCCCGTAAACCTCAACGGGCATTTCCCATGATTGATCTCTCAGGCCAGAGCCCGAATCTTTCGCATGAATCTTGGCAGTGCAGGACCAAGTTACCCCCCAACCATCACTTGCTCGAGCAGAAGTCGAAGCCCTTAGATGCACTCCCACAGCTCTGGAGACTAGAACAAAAACGTCGAGCGGCCCTCCTTCCTCCCTGCTTCTCATCTCCGCATTCACACCGTCCGACTTCCATCCCCTCCGCATTCGCCCCCGCCGTCATCACGCCCGAGCTTGGTCCTTTCTCTCATCTCTCCCGCCATCATGTTGACGGACGACCTCCCTTGGCCGGAGCTCGGGAACGTCTCCCGTGGCGCCACTAGAGGCAACCAAGGCCAGAAGGGCGTCCTTGGTTCCCCCGACAGCGAAGGGCGCTGTCTCCTACAGCTGCGCGTCCAGCCCGGCGTACTCGCAGTCCGACTTAATCGCCAGGCTAGCGATTGGTACCGGACACTCGACACCGAGGTCAACCGCGCTCTGAAGCTAACGAAGACGTACTGGCGTAAAGCACGGCGCCGGCAGGACTACGATGCGCGTGCGGACCAGGACCACATGGAACTCCACGAATGGCTGCAACAGCTTAAGGACAAGGTTATGTCCCACCTCGAGGTCCTGATGCAGAAGGGCGAGATCCAAGGCCCGCCCTACATCATGCCCGACAACATCGAGCTCACGTTCCTCCGCGGGTTCATCGAGCGGCAGGCGGCGGGTATCCCACACAATCCCCGCTTGCGTCGCGCCTTCGGGCAGAACCGCGCCGTTGCGATGGATCCCTCCGGCTCGAAGGCAGTCGGCACATCATCCCCGTCAATATCTCTCGCGGGGTGGAATGGCTTGACGGACAAAGGTTCGTGGGACCGCCCCCTCAACTCTTAGCGCCGCTGATGTCGTTCGCGGCAGAGGACAAGGGCGAGGATGCGACACCGCCCGCATCAACGCCGGAGCAGGGAACGTCTAGCTCGCTCTTGAACGAGGTCAACATCAACAGTGCGCATGATCCTGTCTCAACCGTTGTTCACCGCAATCTTGACTGACTGGTCTTCCCGGTCCCAGGACGGAACATGGCCAGTGCCAGGACGGCCTTGGCTCGCGCTCAGAGAGACACCCAAGAGGCATTCGCCAGGTATACGGCCTGCCTAGACACCGAGGCGCAGATACGGCAACAATTAAGTATTGCCGAAGAGCGTCGAGACGCGTTGAGTGAGTGATATCGGTTAATGGTGTTGACCATCGTGCTCAACCCATCCGATGCAGTGGCGTCGCTCGTTGAGAGCTTCCGCAGCGAATTGGACTGTGAGTCGATGCCGCACTGGTCGCGCATCGGTTCCTGCGTGCTAACCAGCCCGCAGCGCCGAGTGGTTCAGGGAAGCAATCGCCTCTTGTGGACGACATACAAAACACGCTCGAGCGTTCCGACTCAAGGGCGAGCACATCACAGTCTCACGAGGAGATGATGAACGCTATGTGAGTCCAATTGTGCCAGTATCACGCGGGTACATGAATTGACTCTTCGAGTAGTCCGAACAATCATGTGGCCTTGCAGGACAACGTCTCTGCCTGGAAGACTATGCGGGAGATGCAGTGGTCCCATAGCGACGCAATGGCTGTACCCGATGTCTCCCGCGGCCACCACGAGCTGAGCTCAGTTGATCAGGTACGCCTTTGTGTGTCCGTGGGGAAGCTGGAACTCACAAAGTTCGCTATCTATAGAGCTTCTCCCCGGCGGTGCGGGGACAGGAGTTGCAGATGCATGCGCTCAATCAGATGGAGCGGAAGCACCCACGGAGCTGGGATGAGCTGCAAAGTGCGTCCCTGTCCTTGCTACCGAGTCTCCGCCGACCGATGAGCTGACGCACTTGTGTTTAGCCCACAGCGCGGCGTTCGAAGTGAGTGATTCGAGACTGTGCGTAAAGCATCGTGATTTGACGTTCTGTCTTGACGCTCAAGGATATGTCTTCCATGCCGCCCCGCAAACGCCATCAGATATCCGGCGCAGACTACCTGGCCACTTCTCGCTCGGTATGCTCCTCAATAAGGCAGTCGGCGATGCCGCCGCCCGCCCAGCCTTCCCTGCGTCTGGACCAAAACGTAGGCGTCATGGCCCCAGGTCCGACCAATCCGGAACTCAGCGGTCTCGCGTTATGACTCGGCGCGCCCCGGTCGTGAGCTGTTGTCTCGTACGAGGCTCGCCATTGCTACGATCAGCGGCGCCGATCTCAAGATGCGAACCCGCAGTCGCACTACATGTTTCAGCTACCCCCCCGCCCACCCGACTCCCCGACCCGCCTTCCACACCCGGACATTCGCGCCTCCACTCTTTATTGCATAAGGTTATATTATGTTGTGCTGCCCGCTCGCTGTGCCATACGCCTCCTTATGCTGTCGACCCTCGGACTTTGTGCATTGCCCCACATCCTAATCACTTCGCTCTGTAGATATTCGCATTTTCCTTGTACAGCAAATTCGCCAGTATGCCTTTTTGGTGAGCGCCTTCGATTGCTGTTCGCTTTGCATGTCTGAAACATGATTCCTCAGTGTAGACTGTATCGCTCTCGCCCCATGCAATCTATGTATGTTGTTTTAGTGCCACCACCGCCGTGGCGGGAACAAAGGGCGCGATCGCCGACCCTTTACACAATGCCGCGACGTCGGGACGTTTTGAATGCTTCACGGCAGGCATAGGCGGCTCGTGCAAGGGTATCATGCCGTGTCATAGTCGGTCACTGTCCTTTCCCTTGACGCGCACTCCTGCTCAGTTGCGTCAAAGTCCTGCAATACGTTGCACAAACATCCCTTTCCAGTGCATAGTCGCGCAAAAGCCTTGTAATAGCCTGCATATCACCCCATGCCGCCCCCTTACGCGTTATTCATGGCATAGGCATCCACTCTGCTTGGCTTTGCAGGGGATTTGCATTCTGGCAATACGGGCCCATGCCTGCCGTGCTTGGATCAACGCGGGAGGCAGGTAGCAGGTAACTCCCGATCGCGAGCATGTCTGTCTCAGCCACACGCAGCATAGTGCAACCGCCGGGATGTGTTCTCTTTGCTGTGCTCGCCGTACGTCTTCCATGCTTGCTTACGAACGCGACTTACGACGCACTGAAAGACATGATAGGAAGCCTACATGCTTGTATACAAAAGTGTAGTGCAGGAGCCGTAGCTTCCCCGAGCTTGACATAGCACCGTACGTAGGCGCCAACTGGTCACTGTGACCGCAATGTCGTTGCTGTAAGTTTCGCGCAAGATCGAGATTGGCACCGAGGTCAAGCATGCCGTACGCCGTAGCTTTTAGGTTGCGTGTTCTGGAAGGTTGGAATCGTTCGTGAAGCGTCGAGCAGGCCGGCCGACATGGTCGTGCTCGCTAAGCTGGCAGTCAAAGTAGGTATGACGTGAAGTCGGAGCGTTAGACCGAATCTCCCGGTTCCCTGTGGCCACACGTCGGGATCCAACTGCCTTCCTCGGTCCCGGGGGTTCCAACTGCGACGGGAAGGTGGGTTTGGACAGTCTGGCCTTGCTACTCCGAGCATGATCCCGGTTCAGGATGGAGCCTTGCAGCCTGGTGGGACGGCTTCAGGTATTTTCCGACGATGGCCATCGATATGAGGACAACGAGGTACTGCGCTGGTCGACTCACATGGTCTCGTATTAATACGCTGACGATACGCACCCAAGCTGCAGGACGGACGGGGGCGCTGCCGGACTCCCGCCGAGGGACAACGAGGCGTGGGCGGCTGCGCCTGCAGGTGTGATTACATAAGCCATCCGTCAGTCAAAGCCCCGATTAGGGCAATCTCTCCTGCGTCGTGTAAACGGCGTGTTGGTGGTGTCTGCAGAGCTTTTCATCGCGCACCCCCAGGTGAATGACTTCCCCCGCTCTCTCCTGTGCAGAGGCTGTTCCTCTCCAGCTCACTCTCCCCAGCGCATTTTTTTCTCGTCCGTAGCCCCTCCAGAATGTGCTTTCGCTTTGCTCGCACGCACGGCTCGACCGTCCGCCTACACAGCCTCGTCAACTTAATTCCGGGCTTTGCTCTCGCCTTTTTCGCCGGTTGGACCTTCATAAATGTCGCTTCAACAATATGCTTTGACACTACCCATGCAGCTACCAGTTTGTGGCCGGAACCTTAGCTTTGCTATTCGCGTGAGTAGCACGTGGGCGTGGCAGACATTCATATCCGACCTCTTTCACTTTGTCCTAGACGTGACATATAAGCATCAGGCGCGCGCCCCTCCGCAGACAATTGGCCTTTCTCTCCTCCCGTCCACATCCTCCCATCCGAGCAGAGATGGCGACTCGCCGAGTCGGTTTTCGCAGTACGTCGCAGTCGAATCCACAGTGGCTCGGACGCGCCCGTCTAACGCTAACCCTACAGCGAAACTCTGTCGGAATTTTGCCCTAGGACACTGTCCCCAGGGTGAAGCCTGCAACTACATTCATGCCTCCCCGGCTACTATCCAGAACGATCTCAACAGTCATACAAGGGTACATTCTTGCGCTAGGAACCGGCTACTGAACTCGTCGCACTGTACTTACGCGATTTTGTCTGATTCTCAGCTCATCAGCGGGGCCAGGATAGGACACGAACCCCAAGGGCATCTTCCCGCAAGCGCATCCCCAGTGTGGTCGGCAATATCCCCGACGACCATCTGCTCGGACCAGCCGCACTACCAATGGGGCTCATCTCCCGCATCGAACGTCGCTCCCGTATCTCGTATCAAGTATCGCCCTTTGTCATACAGGACGGCGCTGTGCAGGCACTTCGTGAAGAATAAGGGATGGTGTCCTCTCGGGGACGAGTGCAACTAGTAAGCGTTGCTCTTCGCCCGCTATCTATCGTCTGACGTCTGTGCAGCATCCACGACCTCGCTTTGGCTGAATTTGCCCAACACGATGTGCGATTCGACGGTCGTCGCCCTGCGGAACATGGAGGGGGCAGAGCCGGCGGGAAGTCTGGCAAAGCTGGTACCAAGCACAGCCATTGTTGGGCTTACGTCCAGGGCCTGTGCCACGTCCAAGACTGCCAGTACCTGCATCCGGTTGCCGTACACCTATGTGAGTGGATGACGTGTCCTGGTACTCACGAAAGTCTGTGCTTACATTTAGGCCTGCCGCACAGTCGCTCCTCATACCCCATGTCTTGCGTGGCCCAATTGCAGACGGGGTCCGCTCTGCCCGTACAAGCATCCGGAGCCATACGTCTCCGATTCTGCCCCGCCCTCCCCGCAGCCGCTCTCGCCCGTCGAGACGAACCCCCCGCCCCCGCCGGCTCAGCAGGATCCCGTCCCTCGTGGCGCCGTCTCCTACAACGGCATGTTCTACTTCAACACCCAGTCGCCACAACAGGCGCAGCCGATGCCGTCGCTCAACCTGCCGCCGCCGGCGCAACAGCCCTCGATGCTCTTCCACAACCCTTGGGACGCATGGCGTCTCTCGTATCCACAGACCCCGATGACGTACATGCCCGTCGTGCTCTCCTCCCCGACAGGCCCTTCCTGGGCCGACACCAGCTTCAGGTGGCCGGACGTCGCGATGCCATTCCCACCCCCCGCTATGCCGAGGCCCCCTAGTCCCCCGATCAACATACGACGGCCCGCTCCTCCCTACGAGGCAGTCAAGTATCCATCGCAGCCGATCGTGGAACATGCCCGAGGCCGCTCGCTGCCCGTTCCGGAGAACGAGCTGCCGTACGTCCCGCCGAAGCAGCCGCAGCAGGTCGGGCATGCGCACCGCGTGAGCGTGACGATCAAGGGCAAGGAAGACTTGGACGCGCTCGCGCTCGACAGCAGCTCGCGTCCTCGCCAGTCGTGGCAGACGCATGGGGATCGTGTCGGACGAAGGGTGCGTCTGCAGGCTCTCGCGATCGACCACTGATACTGACCCTTGCCTTAATCTTACAGAGCTGGGCTCCATCATCGTCCTCGTTGCACACCCCCGGCGCGCTCACGCCGCCGTCGCTCCTCTACGGCATGTAGAGCCCAAGGCATCGTCATCATTCATCTCCCCTTGCTTGACATACGGACCCATGGTCGCATGCCCCCTCCCTCCCCTCTCTTGGATCCTCCTTTCCTTCTCCGGATACCATACCCTACTTCCCCGTTCCTGCGATTTAATACACGTCCGCGCAGTCTAATGCTTCCTTTCCCCGTCCCCTTACGTACCGCTTCTCGTTTCCTTCTTCTTTCCTTCTAGCCCGTGTCTCGTCGGCCCCGCGCCGCGCACCTCCCATACCACGTTACCCATGCCAACCGTTGCTTACCCGGAGGACTCTTGGCTTGCTCGCCCCGCCGCGCGCACGCCCGCGCTGTCTGCGGCGCTGCAGCTCGCTCATCCCTGTTGTCTGTTGTACTCCCTGCCTTGTACGATCGTGTGTCTCTCGGGCTCCCGGACATGTACTCCCATACCGCTGCAATGATACCATCTGTGTACGGACTACTTCTGAGAATGTCTCATTGCCCGGAACAGTGACCAGAACCATTCTCGCATATGCTCGCACCTCCGATGAGGCGAATGCGAAAGGTCCATCCTGCACTCCTAGTCATATCCCAGGTACCGGTCACTCGATGCAACGCGAGCCGGAGAGTTGTGCACGCAAGGCCGATCGTCCTCAACGAAACCGAGGAACGATGCAGGGTGTGGTTCTGTATAGCTCAGATCTTGAGTCCGGACGAAGAGGGAGTTCATATTCGCTGGATCTCAGAAGACGAGCTCTGGACTTGGGTTCGGTCGCTGAGCGGAGGCGCCCATCGTCCCGCACGCCGATGTCGAGGCTCACTTTCACACATCATCCATCCAAGACGCCAATCTCCGCCAATGCTGCACTGAAGACGTCCTTGCTTGCTGAGAAAGCGTCTCGACGAGGAGAATCCAAGCGGAACAGCAAGAGCGAGGCTCGTTCTCGGTCAGCTTAGAGGTCACGTGCGGACCCCGCTTGCTTGATCGTGCACCGAGTCCGGACAATCAACAACTTCCACAACCACAACCACTCCCTCTCCTCCCCCGCCCGCAGCATCGCTCCCCGGATACCCTCCGCTCAAGGGCGGCTGGGTGCCCATCGTGTGGCAGGCGGCCCTATCCTGTAGGTCTGTACCATCGTTCAGCATGACCTCACGGAGGAAGGAGAGGAATCAAACGAGCGCTGACCGCGGATTATAGCCACCCTCCAGCAATCACAACAACAACATGGCGACGTCGCTGCTCATGCGCCTCGGGCCCCCTGTGGCCACACCAAGCGATCCTGGCCCGAGCTCCAGCGTGCATGGTATTGTGAAGCTTTCGGCGAGTGCGCCGGCATGTAGCAGCAAGAGATCCCGTGGAGTCGGAGGCGAGGGCGATGAGGATCCGGAGGGGTCCTCGACCAAGCGCGCGAGGATGGTGGATGGAGGTCGGTATGGCGCGCAAGCTCGCGCTTCCCTGTCCTCCTCTGGACGCCGTCCGTGTTGGTGAATGCGTGCTGACTCCGAGCATGCGCAGACGACGAGGAGTTCGGCGTTCCCAAGTGCAGTTCCACTCAGACCAGAGAGACGTCCATCGAGAGAAGCATCGCGGTAGTATTGAGCAGTGAAGAAGCTGACGAGAAAGGAGGCCTGAACAAGATCATAGAAGGTGCGCATTGGAGGATTCCTGGATCGAGCGAGGTCTGAGCCTTGGTGTTCGCAGAGCTGCTGCAGGAGGAGGAGGATGACGATCCCGCGAGCTACGCCGCAAGCATCGGTCGTCCGGACAGCCCTGATATATGTACGTCAGTCCCCATTGAATGCTCCTTCATGGATGATGCTCACCAGTCACAGTCTCCTCTGAGAGTAAGTTCTTGGCCGGACCTGAGCTTGCCGCGGACGACAGTTCAATACAACAAGACGGAGGAAAACCAGACGAAGACGAGTCGGACGAAGAAGAGCTCGACCTGAGCAACGCCTACATCGACGAAGACGAGGACGACGATGAGCCGGATGAAGACGATGAGCTCGACTACATACCGGAACGCATCCCAAGGTGGAACCCGCCGGGACCCTCGCCCCTCCGCCGTTCCCGCAGCGTCCTCCCAGCGGACACCGAGACGGCTGCGACTTCGACTGAGGAACACGAGGAGGCGGAGGACGAGGAGGGATGGGAGAGCCCGCTGAAGATCCGGCCCATCGAGCGAGAGCGTCCAGGGTGGGTGGACGAGCATGTGTCGAACGTGAAGGCGATGCTCTGGTATGCGTGGGCGGGGAACTGGTGCGTCGTGATCTCCATCGGCAGTCGCTTTGGGAGTCCTGACGAGTGCCGTCGATGCGCTAGGCGTATGCGCATCAAGGGAATCGCCGATCAGCCCGAGGACAGTACGACGGGCAAAGAGCAAGGCGTAGGATCGAGCGTGAAGGGGACCGGCGACGAGCCAGGCGACAAGCTGAACACGGTTGGCCACGACGCGCCTGAGGACGAGGCGCAGGTGATTGTCGTCCCGGCTTCCCCGGTGGACACGAAGCGAGTAGTGACAGAGGCGGCTGCCGAAGACAGACTGGAGGGCGATACCTCCCATCGATCACAGGCTCCGGAGAGGTTGCCCAGCGGCCAAGGAGAAGTGACGAAGACGTCGCAGGCATCCAACGACCAGGGCGACTACCGAGCGATCCTGAGCTGATGCAGGCCGAGAAGAGCGAGCAGGCAGAAGAGTGCGAACGGCGGATCGACGTCAGTCGAGACACGCTGGCAAAGCAGAGGTTCCACGCATACTGCTGTGGATGGTCTGGCGTTCCTGGAGGGCGAGCGAACAGAGGGGAGGAAGATGCGCGAGCGGCCTCATATCGGTGGACAGGTGGCCTCGACCCCGAATCATTGTATTGGTATCGTTCTCCTGTTGTCATGCTGTGTATGTTCAGTTCAGAGATCTGCTACACGTTTTTCGTCAGTAACGCAGAGTGCGTTCCGCACGGCGTCAAAGCTGGCAGCCTGTACATCAAGTGCGCGCTATGCAGGTAGAACCGCAGCCCATCAGCTCTTGCCTCAAGACCTCTTCAACAACTATATGGAATCACTTGATAGCATAGCCAGAGACGGTTGGCCGTCCCTAGACAATACATGTCTGGCTACGTCCTGAGAGCTACCGCTCCCGTCCGCAAAACGCAGGACGGTGAGCTATTTAACATTTACTGGTTGTGACACGAGTACTGGTGAGTAAATCTGTCATGGAATGCACCTACACACTAACCTCAGTTGATGTCGCGAGCAGGCGATCCTCGTATGAGGGCAAGAGCATGCTTGTGAAGAGTATTCTGTAAAGCTTGGAAAGTGCGCGCTGCGCATTGGCTTGTCCCTGTAGAGCCGCACTCATCGAAGATGAGAACTGCAAGACTTCACCATCCGCATATCTGCCTCGAGGGGAAAGTACGTGTTCCGCAGTCAAAGCGTTCCGTCGAGTCTTACTAAGCCCCGGCGTCCAGACAGCGTGCGATCGAGCAAGGGCTACAGTAGCCTCAAGAGAAGACAGCAAAGAACCAGTGGCCGTACGAGCAAGCCCCAAGCTGAGTGAGATCATTACCAGCAGACTATAAAACCCAAGATTGGATGCCAACGCAACGGCATGAGCCGTAGATCCTCTGGCTGGCGGCGTAGCACGCAAGAACAGCGCATATCCCCAGGCCTCAAGTATGGCATGCAGGAGGTGTGTACACTCACGATTGAAGAGGCCTCTCTCATGACAACGTAGCGCGACTTAAGGTCAAGATGCTCCCGAGTGCCATCTGCAGCTTGCTGCCTCGCTCGTGAGCGTTGTCGTGATGTGTGGAACCTGAAACCGACGGAGACCGCGAGCAGAAGACCTCAGAGACGATAGCAGGCGCATATGCGAGGCGAGCAAGACTAAGTGCAGCGAGGGTTGGCTGAGGAACGAGTCATGGTCGTCGCCAGACGCGACGTCGGCGCCGACGCTTCAGGCCACCGAGCAGATGGCGACTGGGACCAAGTCTAGCCGAGCAAACATCTGCAAAGCCTGTCGCTTTCAGCTCTGAACAGGCGCCTATTCTCTCCAGCTGGCACCCGCATGTTACGCAGGGCAGCAAGCAGACAAAGCTACAGTGATTCACGGGGAGGCACAGCCGCATACGCATGTGAGGTTCCTTGATCTGTAATTTTACGCTCACTTTGTCGACGGGAGACCGGTGAAGCCACGGCAAGATGAGAGAGGCGTCGCGGGCAACAGGCGCACTCAATTCTTTATTTTATCGCTCATTTTATTTCCCACGGGGTCCTGCGATGACGCAATGGCCCAGTTTCTTGCGAGAGAAATTCCTCGCTCGACTCACTGAGTCGCCATTTTCTCTCGGAGGACCTCCGGTGGTCCGCCACCCTCCTCGCCACAAGGTGCGCCGGTCGCGGAGGTGGGCAGCGGATGCTCGCGCGCAGGCGCTCGTTCACCACGCGCGACGGGCGCTTAGTTGATGCTCCGTGTAGGCGGGTTCCCATCGCGCCTCGCTGGCTCTGGCTGGTCACGTAGATACTCGTATTCAGTGAAGTGGTATGCAATATACATGGCCTCGCTGTCCGTCTGTTTCCCCAAACGTCTGCTGCTCGAAGGCAGCATGCGTTCGAGACGGAGTGTGTTGGGCGCTAAACCCGCCCGGTCGCGCGTGGTGACCGGTGAACGAGCGCCTGCGCGCGAGCATCCGCTGCCCACCTCCGACACCGGCGCAGCTTGCGGCGAGGAGGGTTGCGGACCATCGGAGGTCCTCCGAGAGAAAATGGCGACTCGGTGAGTCGAGCGAGGAATTTCTCTCGCAAGAAACTGGGCCATTGCGTCATCGCAGGACCCCGTGGGAAATAAAATGAGCGATAAAATAAAGAATTGAGTGCGCCTAACGCCCCCCCCTCGCCCCGCCCCGCCGGTGGCCACCTCCGCTCCAAACACTTCATCGGATGCTACAGTTGCGCAGCGCGTTACATAGCTCAAACATACTGGAACACTCACATTGAGTCCTTGTGGGGCACACTTCTCACGAGCTGTGACGCGCGGACACTGAGATGTAGAAAGCGTCGGCATGTGCTGTCTCTCGAGAGTTCAGTACTCAGTCACGTCCTGCGGGAAACTCGCAAGTTATCAGCCATCTGAAAGCCTGAAAATGACAATATCATAAACTTTCTAACTGCGCAGAAGTGTTCATGCGTGGGATCATGTCGCATCTGAGTCGAATAGCTCGCCTGATATGTACTGTAAGCACCTCTTAGCCACGACCACGTGATCGCGTTCCATTTCGTCTTCCAAAGTCGCGTTGTTGTCTCCTCGCCGAGAAAGTTGGATAGTGGCATTGACACTGACCAGTATACTCCAGAATCTGGAGAGCCATATGGGGCAAGCCGATCAGATTCACAGAAGCTCTCGGTACACATGTATTTTACGATCACAACGCGACAGCAAGCAAAATGTGGCGGGTATAGGGAGCTATGTGTGACGGTACAGAACTAAGCTTGGTCGGCTAGAGAGATTGGGCAGGTACAGCAGGACATGCAATATTGGAGGAGCGAGGATAACAACAGCAGAGCAGACACAGGCAGACCGGGGGATACATCGAGATAGAAGAATAGAGATAACTTACCTAGGAGACGAAGCCTGCACCCCTCGAGGAGTCTTCGTCCTTTCCAACGCCATCTCCACCCTAGAGCCCACATCATCCGGCGTTAATAAACCGAGTGTTCAGTGTGCAATCGCAAACGGGGGGCGGTTTGCTGAGTTAGCAGTTGAGAACGAGGACACCCGGGCTCTTCCACGGGGCGCAGCGACATACTCGTCGGTCTTAGAGCTCGCACTCACGAAGGGCCTGGAAATCGCAAGTAAGCGTCTGAAGCAGACACAGAAAAGAACTCCTCGTACCTCAGGTTCTCGTCTCCACGGCTCGTCTTCGGGCGTCCCGGTCCAGCCCTCCTCTTCTTCGGTTTCGGGACGCGGCGCGGCAGCGACACCGACACCGACACCGACAGGGCGCCACACTCCAACACCGCGTCCTCCAGAATGGTGGGAAGAGACGGACGGCCCATCGACGAGGGCCGCGTCTCGCGCTTGTGCGCCATGTACTGCCTCACCAGCTTTTGAGCCTTGCGAAACGGCTTCACCAAGGAAGGTTGGGTGGCGTGTTCGTGCGAGTTGGAGGCAGTAGGAGATGTGTTGGGCGCGGAGGCGTTGTTGGTCTTCCCATGCGAGGGGAGAGAAGATGAGAGGGCTGGAGGTACGTCTTCGTCGGGGATTTCTGGGATGTCGTCGAATGAGGGCATCGGTTCCGCAATGATGGAGGATCCTGGCAGCGACGTCGCTGAGCATTGGGTGTCTTGTAGCCCTCCGCTTCCAGCCGAAGCGTTGGAGAGGGCGAGAGAAGCCTCGTACAGCCTGAGAGAGGGGCATGGCGGAGTGCTCATCTGAGCCGGCTGAGATGGAGGTGGTAAGGAAACATATTGCTCTGGTCGACGCAGAATGGCGTCCGCGACGGAGGTCGCGACTTGCGGCGTAGCGGGTGGATGGACGGCCGGGACGGTGTATATCGTAGTCATATCTACAACGCGCAGTGTCAGTCTCCACAAGCCGACGCCCAGAGGTTACTCTGCACATACAGCTTAGCCAACACGCAGCCCCAGTGAGGCTCATGGAGAAGTACGAGGAATCTGGTCCCAGCGTTTGCATTTAGCGCGTGCGGGCCAGGACTTGCTGAGCCCGACGAGCCACTCACCTGTTGAACGGTGCAACGCGCTCCGCGCGAGTCCGTTCCCAAACGCGACGGAGTAGAAGGGCGGTGGTATTCCAAGAACGCTCTCGATGCTTGCGAAGGCGGGCGCGGGACAGTAGAGGAAGGTGCCGGAATCCGACATCTGTTCCGAGGCCCGGTGCTCAGTCTGAATTCTCGATTCGCCATTCGCGGAGGTAACAAGACTTACTGTGCTCGAGGAGGTAGAGGATGTGTGGGTATAAAAGAGGCTTTGTATGCAGTGGGGTATAGGTTGGAGATGCAAGTGGTGAGAGAGAGTGCGCGGTCGGGATTGTAGCCACAAGAACGCCCGCGCCGAGACTGACACTGTCCAGAGGGCGTTGGCTTCGCAGGGGTGGCTGGCTTTCAGACGAGACTCTTCGAGCCCAAACTCCAAGATGTAAGCTGTGTTGCAGGAGTGGGAGTCGTGGAGCTTGCTGGGGCAGGTCGTGGTTGGTGGCTAAGAGTATGCGGAAGCCAAGTAATGCTCGCGACTCGCGAGAGGTCTATGCCACGGGTCACGTGTCTCAATTGTTTCCATGGACAGACATTCGCGCTCATCCTGGACGCTGCGGCCTGTCTCCAGAGGCCGTTCACTGAGCAATTGATTCTATTCTATCACAATGCAGTCGCTATGAACGCTTGCAGCAGGACGGTTCGCCCAGAGGTATTACACGCGGCAAAATGACGACCTCGAATGCTTGTTATGACCATTTGGCCGTCAGACAACATCATCCGAAGGAAAACCAAGTGAACTAGTACATCGTGAGTAGCGTACAGAGATTACAGAACACAGCGATAGACGAGAGTTACCCCGCGTAAGACGGTAGTACATCAGACCTCAAACACAAGTACAATATGCCACGCCTCCCTATTGCTCGGCATCCACACTGAACAGCAACGACTCGAACCACGGGGTAGACGGAGCGGTACGCAGCGGCTCGTCCCTCTTCACTTCGACAGGGCCGAGAAGCAGCGACTCCTGCCAAGGGAGGGGATTATAGAAGGGGCGGTACTCGGTGTCGACAGGGGGCAACACCAGGATGGTCTCCCGTCCGCGGAAATCCTCTGAAGACGTCTCGTCCTTGACGCGTGAGGCAGCGTCCTCGTGAGCCTGCGCCGCATCGGCGTTGTGCGCTAGCTGGTCGTCGGAGAACTCGGGACAGTCGGGAAGGTCCACCGGGCGCAGCACCATTCCTCCCGCAGCTGGGATCTCATGCACATGGGGGGCTACATGCTCGACCAGGGCTTCGGACGGAGACTTGGCCTGCTGTTCGACAGTCTCGTCCGCGACGTGATCGGCAGCCGGGTGCTCGCCTAGCCCAGCAGAGTCGGTGTTTAGAGCGTCCGCCTGCTTCGCCTGGCCGTCCTTCTTGTCTTGCTCGCCGTCCTTCTCGTCTTGCTCGCCATCCTGCTCATCTTGCTCACTATCCTTCTCGTGCTCTGCTTTCTCCTCCTGCTCGTCCCCCTTGTCCTGTTCCTCGTTCTCCCTGTCGCCTTCCTTCTCCGCGTCGTCTTCGTCCGCCCGCACGTCCGCATGGAACGTCGCAATCTCATCCTCTGGCTCGACGATCTCCATGATGATGTCGGGGTCTGTGTCTTCCGCCGAAGCAGGGTGAGGCAGGTCGACGTCCATGTCGATAGACATCCCCTCGAACTTCCAGCGCAGAATGAGCTCTGGCGTGAAAGCCTGGTTCGTACGTCCCTTGAAGTTCTTCGGCAGTTCCTTGAGCGCCAGACGATGGAGACGAAGGACGTCGGCGGGCCCATTCGCGGTCGGGGGCGGCACGAGCGGGGTTGCCGAAGGGACTGTGTATGGTCCGGGGATGCGCGGGCGTGGTACAACAGCAGGACGGGGCAGTACTCGCATGGAAGGCGTGCCGCGGCCAGCGTACTGAGGACCGAATCTCTTGGTCATGACCGACTGCGAGTTAGTCGAGCTGCAAGAATGTTAGCGGGAGCGAGGACGCGCGATACGACGTCACAGGACTTACGGAGTCCAATATGCCTTGTGTCTGTTCAAGAGCTTCTCGTGGAGGAAGGGGTCTCGTGATAGACCGCCGAGTTTTCCAGCCACCTTGCTGGAGCTTTTCAGGTTCGAGAAGGCCTTGCGCTCGAGCGCCAGCTTGATACGCCGTGGCCGAGCATCGTCGACCGGCTTCTTCTGTGGTAGACTAACGGTATGGGCGGGAGGCGTTTTGACCAGAGTCTGGGCATCTCTGGAAGATGCAGCGATGAAGCTCGAAGGGCGAATAGTATTCTCTTGTCCCAAGGGAGAACGTCCTAATTCACTTGGTCAGTACGCTGAACAGCGAACCTCTGCTGAACACATACCGGACTTCGCCATCACCTCTGAAGCCGTACTATTTGCTAGGGCGCCATGTGTGTACGACCGCGCTCCAGCTGCAGGGACAGCAATATGAGTGAGAGGTGCGAAATGGATTCCAGCCACACGCGCACCTGTGGACCCGTGCCACGCCGTCAAAGTCTCTCGCCGCTTGATACTACAGCTGCTGACCTCCGGTCGCTTGATCATATGTATGAGGGGTGAGCGGCGGTAGCCCTTGATGACGCTGTACTTTGGGGGCTTGAGGACCCGAGCGGGTGCTTTGTCCGTCGTGTCGTAATGTGCGGCAGCAGCCACAGGGGATTGGAAGATGGAAGGCAGCGGCCGCAGGTTTCGTGCTTCCAGATCGACCAGCATCATCTGAGTGAAGAAAGCCATGTCGGAGATCCTGCGCGAAGGTCTGGTAGAGGTTGGTGAGGGACAAGAGCAAGTTGTGGCTGATGGCTAAGCCGGGAGGGCGCCAACGTGGGAGTCGGGTCGGCGTGACGTCCGTTTCGCGACGCTGCAGCTACCCCGCACCGGACATTTACGCGAAGTCCCGTCTGTCTTCTCGTTCACGCTGCATCGCTTGACAAAGGCGTAGAATCGTGTCAATTATTTTTCAGTGCGGTTTGTGTCCGGGGATATGTCTGGACATGTCCCGGAGTGCTCGCCTTGGTACCCTCCGGGACGACCCACCGAGGTTGGCTGCAATCCAAGGAAAGACGCATATGACCATACCACAAAGCATGTGCTGAGTTGTGCGATACGGAATGAAATTATTAGAGTGACTTGAGCGGATGGCTCCGTAGCCTTACATTGAAGTTCGCACAGTCTGCATTGATTGCCCGGGCGATGTACCCTGCCACGCATCGAAGTCAATTTCCCCGACATCCAGCAATCCCAAAATGACCCACCGCATATTTCTACCCCGGGGCAGGCCGTCCGGAGGGCCTGGCCCCCGCGGACAATGCAGAAAACGGCGCATACGCAGTCCCACGGACATCACGTGCGGCGCTCGCTTCCGGGGCCTACAAAGCGGGCGCACAAGCTTCCGGCTCTGGACCAACCTACCTCTACCCTCCCTCTCCCCCATTGTGCTACACATCGCATCTACCTTTGCGCACGCGCCCGCAGCATATAGCTTGGTCTTCAGCATTGTCCAGCCCCGCTTTGCACTGTCAGATTGTTTATCAGAACAGGTATGGCTCCGGTTGGACGCGTCTTTAGCCACCCACCCTAATTGTAGCCACAAGCATGATCTCGAACCAAGGACCCGTCTTGACGCATATGGCACCGCAAGACATCCGCCCCGACGGATCTGCGACGGCTCTGAACTCCCATTCGAGCTATCTTCCCCGTTTCTTCGCCGATACCGCCGTCGACCATGGGAAGCGACCTCGCTCGCCGGACGAAGACGAGAAAAATTCCCCTACAAAGCGCGCGAGGGCTGACGATCCCGGTAAGCATTGCACCCGTTCCTGAGCACTTGCGCTATGCTTCGGACCGTTGTGCGGGTGGAGGGACTGACGCATTCGCGTACAAGGCTCCGATGTTGAGGGGGAGACGGGCGCTAGCGAGGAGGAAGCAACGTCAGAGAGGGCTCGTTCGCAGAGTGTAGAAAGTCTCCCTAACTCCCAAGACATTGGCTTCATCCCGTACAGCCAGTGGCCTACTCCAGGTGCGTGCTCGCCCCCTCCCGCTCGTCGGCATTGGAGGTCTGAGCGGCCGTCTTCAGCACAACCTCCTCGTCCGCCGCGTACCGCGTCGCAAGAGGCCGTAGCAGCTGCCGCTGAGATCTACGGCTGGGGCCAGCCTGCTGAGAGTATGTCAGATGCTGCGCTTCCCGAGCATACGGATGCTGACCTTCGTTCAGCCTCCATGGAGGACGAGATGGACATGGACGACGACTTACACGACTCGGAGACCGAAGACGACGGCGAGGGCGGTGTGCCCCACGAGTGGTCCCTGGAGACCTTCCGGGAGGAAACAAGGCGAGAAAAGGCGAAAGCGGCCGTGTCGCGCGCTGCAAGCGATAACTGCAGGTCCGTCCGACCCGAGGACGACTCCGATGTCTCCTCGTTCAACGTGCGGCCCAGGATCTGGCGCCGCCCTGGACCCTCGCCGCTTGGCAGGAGCAACAGCGACAAGTCGCGCGATATCCTGTACTGCACGACGAGGAAGTTCCACCGCATCGCGCGCGATCATGGCAATCGAGTTGACCGGGTCGATGGCGCCCGAGTGGTGTTAAGCGCCCGGGCTCAGGCCTGGTGAGTCTGCTGCAGAGTCCTCCTCGTACCTTCTCCAACCAACCATGCACCAGGCGCGCCCAAGCGGAGCCTACGCCTGCAAATATCGCGGGCGCCGAGCTCGCACGCCACGAGATCGACCGTCTTCTGGCCTATGACGTTATCACCACCGAGAACCACCAAGGAACTCCTGGGCCGCAGAGGTTTGAGGAATTCTGCATTCGAAGAGACTACTTCGAATACGAGCTCCAGGACGGGTGGCCCGGATACCGGTTCGAGCGCGACAGATTCGTGGGCATCGACAAGAATTACTGGGCGAGGATTGTCTGGGACGAGAAGGGGAAGCGGAGGGAGCGCTGGTACGAAGAAGACGAGGTCCCATCGAGGATCGAGCATATCGTCGCCATGTCTTGTCTCGATGCCCCGGCGACGATGCTCACCGATCCGAGAGCGATGGAGGTATGGCGAGAGCACCGGAAGGCCCTCGAAATGCTCGAGGAGCGCGGAGACCGCACGCGTTCCACCAAACCGATTGTGGAGGAATGGGCAATCATGCGGGCGGTCCTGGAGGCGGCGATGGCGACGGATGCTCCAGAAGCGGCCAACGACGAAGACAACGACTCCGTGTGGGACATGGACGACGACGATGACACTGTCGACGAGGAGATGGAGGACGCATCGCAGCCCTGAAGGGTCGGACGGGGGTTGGGGACGCTGTGAGCTGCACGGACTGTATGAGCTTCTCTCTTCGCCGATTATGACTTACTGCTTTATGAATACCCCATGTATTGTCGCGTCATCGTAGACTATGCGTTATGCGATTATGCCTCTTACCTCAAGGAGCTCCTTACCTGTGCAGCGGCAGATGGATACAGGGGCCAACTCAGCAGCAGGCCAGAGTAGTCCAAAGGCAGTGTCCTCCATGGATGATGATAGCGACCTCACTGACATACTCTTCAGCCGTGAGATACCACCCGTGCACTGGATGACGCATCAAGAAGCTGAACGCGGGCTTGCTCTCTCATGCCGCTCCAATGAACAAATCAAGTCCTATCACAAGGTACCTCTACGGGATCGAGGAATACGATCACATAGGCTCCTTTTCGGGCTACTTTGTGCACGGGCCTGAATCCTCTCCCGAAGGCGTAGTCTCCTTGAGCTGAGCGATTGCTGAGCTCACAGCTTGACGTCTGGGGGTCAGTACAACGTCTGGTATACGTCTGATATTCCCCAGGTGCAGTCCATCGAGCTGATGAAAGCCATCGCATTCCAAGCTGCCACTTCTCACCTTCGAACAGTCACAGCACGACGCGCTGTTCCCTCGCGCTGGGAGCGACAGAGGCTCCCGGAGTATACGGCTGTCGAAACTCCAAAGGGGTACGCCAATTCGACGTAATTTGCCACTCCTCGCTCACTCGGACTCTCAGATGACCTAGGAACAGACGAGGGCGTAACCCTGGGATACGTGCGGCTATGACACGGACCCCTCAAGACCAGACAGTGCTGAGGAAACCCCACACCAAACGGTGCATGCGCTCGGTGGGGACGCCGTGTATGGTGCGATACAGTGGATCATGGACCATGGAGTTGACTCACCAATTGTACACCAGAGATGTACCAATCGTCGGGTGCCCACGTTGGCATCTATGTGCTGGAATGCACAAGGGTCCTTTGTTCGGGGCGCCGCAGCACGAGGAGGGCGCTGAGGATAGACCAGAGGGTTCGGTCAGCAATCCGGGGATGGAGCGCGCAGGCGACGCAATGCCAGCAAGGAGAAGCTGAGTCAGGGAGACGGTCGAGGAGGACAGCGACGACGGAGGCTGCTCGTCGTCTTCAACGTCGGACTCGAGTCGAAGGACGTCGTTACCCCGTCACACCAAATAAGCGCAACCCCTCCACATTTCACACAGCGAATTTGCCACATCGGCGCTTACAGTAGCTACTGCAACTCTCCTGCAGACGACCATATACTGTAGGTTCGTCAGCTCCTCGAACTTTTGCTCCCGATCGGTCTTCAACAGAGAATGGACCAAGTGCTCGACACGTTATCAGGTCTCTTCACGGCACATTGGGACTGTATGGGTGTCAGTGGCGCGCATCGCGTCAATGAGCTCGTGCTGAAGATAACGACACGGTTTGCGAAGAGAAACGCGACATTCCACGAGATGACAAGTGAGCTCCCCTCTCCCAGTAGATACCACTGTGGGCGATATTTGTTTTTGCTTCAATGAGCTGCTATGCGTTACTTATTGGGTACGCCCGTCGCAGCCCCGCTCCCTATTGTCCCTCGCCCCGTTCAGCCGCTTGGACTTGTTTTGGCGCATTGACAGACTTCTTGATACACTTTTTTGACCTGCATAGATATCAGGCGCATTGTGAGCCATTACAACGAGAACTGACGCGTCTATTCTCCCAGAAAGACGTTGCAGAGAGATGCAAACGCGGAAGTGCTACGCGGCACGTGACCGAGTTTTGCACGAGCGGGTGGCTATACTTCGCTGCCTGCGCTCGACCGCGTTCGGGACTTGGCTTGTCCTCACCTTTCACCGTCAGCCCTGCTAGTGAACTATTTCCTTAAGGTTCGGAGGAGGTACTGGCTCTCCGTGACTCCGCCGTATCACCTCTCCCTCTATCCGTCGGGATATACTCTAGCTCTCGGGCTCGGTTGTCAAAGGAGCGTTAGCCACCTTCGGTACGCGTCGAAACTCGCCCTGCGTGCGTGCAATTACAATGGCAGATGAGTTGTTCCAGTGGACGTCTCGCTCACCGCAATAGTATGTCTGGCGCATGTCCTCGCTCCGTGCGTAGCTCACCAACGCCTCCTCGACCTCACAGCTTCGCAGAACGGAAGAAGCGTCGGCGAAGCTTGGAGGGAGAAGGCACCAAAGAACCTGCTGAAACAAAGCGACTCAGGGGTCAGAGTGAAGGTGAGTGTTTCGCCAAGTTCCATGTACTCTAGGAGCTCACAGGTCCGCTCTTTAGCCACCGACAACTGGGAGGAGGATTTTGAATTCGAGACGGGAAAGGTGCAGCGCGTGGACACGACTACCTCACTCTCGCGGTACCGAGACGAAGTTTCGACCGAGGACTACACGGATGACTGTGAGCGCGCACTCTCGAAGGACAGAGAGCAAATACTAACATGGCCCGGCTCTGTAGACATACTGGACGACGAGTCGCTCTTCGAGGACGCATCCGACCTCGCTGAGGGCTCCTCCGATACGTCTCCGACGGAATTCTCAATGACAGACGTTTCGAATGTCTACACCTCCGCTTTCCCAACGCCTTCCGCTGCTCTCTCCGGCGTGCACGGGCTGTGCGGGCTGAGCAACGCCGAAACCCAGCCTATCCTGGAAGACGACGAGAAAGCGGACCTCCTGGCGTACATCAACGCAGAGGACGACGAGAGTGAGGATAGCCGGCTTGAGATACCAGCAGGCAGATATCCTCGATGGCGGTCTCCTGGCCCCTCGCCGTTGTTCCAGGAGTACCACGTCAACGAGCCGGCTCCGAACGTGCGCTGCGTCTTAGACGTTCTGCGAGAACGCTACCGACGCGATGAAGACGAGTCGGGGTTCCCCGTCCCCGTACGACGTCGCTATCCACAACTCTTCTTCGACGATACGGAGGATGAACTCCCGTTGAGACCTCAAGACCCCGCTCGTCGTATCCGGCCCATTGCCCGAGACCATGAGGAAGTCGACGCCGTCAGCCTCCGAACCAAACTGCATGTGAAGCGAGCGTGCTACTGGCTCTCCGAGCTTCCGGAAAATCTGGAGCAATACGAGGGCCCCGGGCTCTACCGCCAGTTCCTCCAGCGCCGGATCAACGACTTCTTCTACGAAGGCATCCCGGATCTCTCGGACGACGATATCAAGGATCCTCCATCCTTCGGCACGCCTGCGAAGGGTCCGCATGGTCACATCACTTTCACGCAGAAGAAGTACGAGTACGAGTTCGTCGAGATGGACGAGATTACAAGCATGGATCGGCTCGACTATGCTGAAGCCGCTGAGGATATGGAGCTCGGTCTGACGCCGGAGATGAAGTTACTCGTCACGTTCTCCAGGCCACGGGAAAGCAAGGAATCGATTCGGACTGGTGAGGAAGAGGTTCAGGACTGGATCTTCGAGAGAAAGTGGGTGTACCCGGATGCGAGAGCGATCGCGTTCTGGATGAAGAACAAACCCGGCAGGAAGCGAAGGAAGCGGGGCAGGGCGTCATCGTGAGTGCGTAACTTTAAAACCATACGCAGCATCTCTGACACAGTCTACCGTATAGGGGGGCATTTTGACATGTCTACTATAGTCAGCCCCGCGCCGTGCGTTCGCTCTAGGCACAAACTCGCGTTCAACGTCGCCACTCGCTGTCTTGTCTTTCCCTGCTTCTCTTTGGTTCTGGTCTCGTGTAAATGTAGTGTATCGAGATGTACAAATACGCTGTCTAGCGCATGCAAGGGCCCAGATGGTGGATCATCATGTCCGTGTACGCCTTTACGGTTATCAACCAGTCCTTGCGTAGTCACGCGCTCGCGCACCATCCCGTCTGCGTCCAGGCTACATACAGAAGTGGCCGCATAGTAAGGGCCCCGGGTTCACCCGGTTGCCGGAGCCTTCCTTCCTGAACCCTTACTTCCTCCACCCGTCGTCTTCCTTGAACCCCTCCGGGTGCGACGGGACGTGTGGCTAGCAACTCGGCTGGACTCGGCGGCCGCGCCATGACTGCGAGTTCCGTTCGCCGCCGCTGTGCGACTCTTCTTAGAACGTCTCGCCATCGCTGAGGCGCTTGAGTACAGTGTCGTCGAGGCTGATACCAAGTCCGAGGCTTCCGAGCCACTCTCCTCTTCGTATTCATCCTCGACACGGCGCTTCTTGTGCTTGCGGTCGAGCTTCACCTTGCTACCAAAGACCATTCGAGTTCGACCTTCGGGTAGGCGGAAGGGTATCGCCTTATCATCGACTGGCCAGTCGTTACGAGCTAGCGCCTTGTCGAAGACTTGAAGAACCGCATCGTAAGTAAGAGGACGTCGGATGCACTGCGTGGCCGGCGTTACAGGGAAGTTGGCGAGGAACACCAGATAATGGAACGAGCTCAATAGTTCTGTGAGCGGAGCGTTGTCGGCGATAGTGATCGGCTCCGCAATTCTGTTGTTGAGCCAACCACTCTTCGTATAGTATGTCGCAAGTCCATCATCAACGGGACTAAAAGGCCGTAAATATGCTTCTTGACCGTTGGCCTCCGTATGGTGGGCGTGTCGCAGGACAATCCAGAGCAGCACCCAGTAGAATGACTCCAGGTCATGGCGCGCTTCATGCTGGACTTCCATCGTGAAGGTGCCATGAGAGAGGCCACCGCTCAACAATTCAATCGCGGTGAAGTAATGTGGGCCCTATAGTAGGCGTTTAGCGACCTTATTCGGTATGGAGAGACATGGTTAGGAATGACAAGGACATACCGTCCTCTCCTTGAGACCGCTCCCATTTACAACGTGATTGGCAGGCTCTAGCCATGTGTTGATGCGGGGAGTGCGGGAGGATACGAGTGTCAGTGGCGAAGTTGCAGTAGAAGGGAGCTCGAGAGCGCGGGTCATTGGGCTGTCGTCAAAATCGTGCAGTATTCCGCTGGAGTGATAGCCGTGTGGGTGGTCTACAACGAGGATATCTTCAAGGAAGCTGACACCTCGGTGGAGGACTCCATCGTCAAATCCCAGCGCCAGCGGGTGACCTAAATGTCCTGTCAGCAGGCTGCTTGAAGAGGGCGGCCCGGGGGCAGTAACTCATCGTGTCTATCACCTTTTATTGCGTCACGAATCGCAGGGACGAGCTCCTCCGTGTTCTTGAACTGGGGCAGGGGACGCACGACGGGACCGGACATGAGCTGAATACGACTGCGTCCTCTGGGATGATATTCCGTCGTGTGGCTGAGCAGCCAGATTTCGTGCATATTGTAGTGCTTCTGTCCCTCCGAGGTCCTTGGAGAACTTTGAAGTGAACGTCCGTGGTCGCCGATGCCTGCCGGTGAGAGAGCTCCGAGCTTTGAGGACGCAGAAGGGGCAGCCGTCGGATACCGAGAGAAAGAAGCAGTGTCATCGTTGATCTAGCAGGTTCAAGTTGAACATAATGAAATCGTCGGCTTGCCATCGTGTCAACTTACCTTTCTCCAACGAACTTCGCGGAGATCTCGGGTACATCGTGAAGCATCTCCTTCGCTGAGGAGATCCTGAGCACTAGCAGCCATGCAGCAGTATGAGTGGGCGCAATGATGCGGAAAGGCTTGTAGCAGTGGTGGCGCGGTCGATCTGAGGTGAGCTTGTGGCTAAGACCGTCCACTGCATCAATGCGTGAATGTGGCGAGGCTGTAGAGTCCATCCACACCCCCCATTTCGGAATAGCGTGATATAATTATCCGAAATCATTCCGAGATCCATGGTTACTCGTAAGACCTCGCTACAACAACAGCGAGCTCGGGCCAGCGTGGCAATTATGGAGGTCAAGAATAGCAAAGAATGAAGGCCACGGCTTCATCACACTCGCGTATATCCAGTATGCCCTTACATATCTGACGAGTCGTGCTCAGCAGAAGAAGGCGAGACTCGAGAGGCAAGCATGGTCACAACGCGCGCTCCTAGACTCTCACTGCTTCAAGTTGAGATCGATCGTCACGCTACTTCGTGAGTAGGCCCCTGGAAAGGACCGACTCATAGCGCCGACTCACAAGACCGACGACGGTCTTGAGGAAACATCAGCGAGCGCTTTAAGTGAACGAAGTCAGTAAGGGTGAGCCAGTACTGAAGTACTGAAGGTTGAAGTATGTACGGTAGATACCACCCATAATAATCCTATGTCTTCGGGCCGGAGCCTGACGTCCCAAACGCGAAGGATCAAATGAGCTACCGTGAATATGAAGATTGTAATGAGAACATGATAGCATCAGACGAGGTATAGTATGTACAGATACAAGATATACAAGCTGAAGACACGACAGCGGCTAATATGCAGGCGACAGAGCAAGTACGATGCAGATACAGGCACTCTCCATGAGTTCACGATCCTGAAACCTGAGTACTTCTTCCGCTCGTCTTCCTTGCGCTCCTGGCGCCACGAGACGTACGGCTGGCGACACGATCTGAGGACACTACCGGGGCACTGCGAATCCCGAGAGGAGTGTGCTCCTTTTTTGGACGTTTTGACACCGCAGAGGTGCTCGAGTGCAGCGTCGTCGACCCCGAGACCAAGCCCGACCCCTCTTCGACGAGGTCATCATCTCCCATACGACGCTTCTTGTTCCTGCGCTTGCCGGTGCCGATCTTCACCTCGCCGAGGAAAACCGTCTGAGTTCGCTCCTCGGGGAGGCGGAATGGTATGGCCTCATCGCCGACTGGCCAATCGGTGCGAGCTAATGCAGCGTCAAAGATCTCGAGAACCGTAGCGTAGGTCAGGGGAATCCTTGCTGGCTCGTCTGGCGCTTCCTTCCGATTGGCCTTGCGGACGAGGCTTTCGAAGGCTGCCAGAAGTATGGTAAGCGGTAGGTTGTCGGGTATGTTGAGCGCCTCGGGTCGAGTGAGCCAAGCCCTCTTCGCACTGGCCGCCGCCTTATCGTCGCCGTATACGAAAACCTCGCTGCACCCGGTTGGGTCAACATGCACGTACTTCGTGTAACGGAGCACTATCCACAGGAGGACCCAGTAGAATGATTCAAGGTCGTGGCGAGCATCGTGGCAGACCTCCTTGTAGGCGGGTTCCAGCAGCTGAAGGGCGATGAAGTAGTACGTCCCCTACCATCGTGCGGATGATCAGTATCGTACGCCCAGATTCAGATGAACCACGTTGATCCTCACCGTTCTCTCCTTGAATTGCGCGACGTTTTCGAACTCTTCCTCAAGTTCCAGCAGACGAAGGGGTGGAGGATCGGAGGATGCAGTGGCTTTGGCTTCGGCGGGAGGAACCGCGGTCATGGAACTATAATCGAAGTCGTGAAGGACGCCCTTGGTGCGATGCTGGCGCGGCTGATCGACGATGAGGATGTTACCGGTGCTGACGTCTCGATGAAGTATTCCACCATATTCCATCGCCAGTTGATGACCTGCGTGCGGGTTCAGCATCTCAGTGAGAAATAACAGAGAATTAAGCGAATCACCTTTGATTGCGTCACGAATGGCAGTGACGAGCTCCTTCGTGCTCCTGAACTGGGAGAGGGGGCGACCAACGGTGTCGATGACGAAACGAACGTGACTGCGCTCTTTGGGTTCATGCTCAGCCCCTCGACTGAGCCTCCAAGACCACGTCTCGTGCATTGGATATGGGGGCTTGCCCTCTGGAATCCCTGATGATCCCTGAGACGAACTTGAAGCATCGTCGTCGTCTGAGAGGTCCCCAAACGTTGACGACGCAGAAGGCGCCGACGAAAAGAGGGATGGGGGCCGGGTAGAAGTTTCAGAGGTTGCTGGCGAAGTAGCGGAGACGGTCGACTTCCTCTCGAGGAGTCCGTCATCGCCAGACCAAGGCAGGCCAGCACAGGCAGCGCGCCAACGCTTGACGTCTCTGAATCCGAGGTCTCCGCCATGCATAACATTTGGAAGACCGCACCACTTGTCCTCGGGGATGGTGGCGTTGAGACGCTCGTAGAACCACTTCTCAGGCGTCCGAACCAATTGGCGCCATGATTCCTTGATAACCCTCAGGTGAACCTCGGTGTTGCTGTCGGTACCATCGTCCGCGTCGTCGATGCGCGTGTCTTCGATGCTGAGCCACACCATTGTGGACCGGGAGAAGAGGCGAGCGTTGATGTCGATCAGCTTGAACATGATGTACGGCTTCCAGCTCTGCGGCTCGTCGTCGTCCCAGACCTTTGCCCAACGACCCTCGCGGAGATCGACGCCTTGGAGCATCTCCTTCGCTTCGTCTCCGAGGCGGTTACGGACCCATGTGTGATCCGCGTCGGTGAGCTTCCTGATGGTGGTATCCGAGCCTACCACTGCTCCAGGCCCCCCCTCCCAAGGATGAACGAAGTTCCAAAAGAAGTCTTGGACGGCTCTTAGGCCTTCCTCCGACTTGAGGCTGAAGGGTCTGGACGCGACAGCGCAGGAATGATCGAAGCGGGCGATCCGCACATTATCGCCGTAGATGCCGAGCACGAACGTGGCGAGGAAGCCGTGGGCGAACATAAGACTTCGTGCATTGACCGCGAGCTGGGCTAAGGTGTCTGCGTTCGACATGGTGTTTATTTGCACGAAGGGGTCTTTCTCGGGCACGTCCTTGGCTTCGATGACCATCGAGAAACGTGACCATTGAAGGCGGTGCATGGTGGCAGGGAGTGTGTCTCCGGGAAAGGAAACCACGATGTCAGGGCTCGACTTGTGATGCCTTTCAGCAAATGCTGAGAACGGGAAGGGGATCTTCTGCGAGTGGCTGCTGTAGAATGATAGTTTCTTGTCGGCCGGGAAGTCAGCCACCAAGGCATTGAAGATGTTGATCTAGCTCTCAATGAGTAGAGGTGAGGGAAGAAGCAGCAGCGTACGCACCAATGGCCCGTAACTCTCCACTTCTTTCCCCTTCTCCGGCTTCCATGAGGACGACAGGCTCTCGTCCGGAAGCTGCAGGGTGCAGGGTGTGCGCGAGGGGACGAAGTTGGTCAGGTAGGACTCCAGGTCGCCTTCATAGACGTTGATCTTGTCGTAGATCTCCTGTCGCCATCCTTCTATCTGGTTGTGCTTCAGAGCTTCTTCACGGTTATGTGGTTGAGTCTTAGACTTCTTGGAGCGAGGAGTAGGCTTTCCGCTCATACCTGAGGTAGAGTATGAAGAGCAGCTGCAGTAGCTGGAGATAGAACCCGTGGAAATCGACATGTTATAGTTCGAGCTTGTGGCTAAGGTAGAGTCGATGTTGGGTTGAAGTAGACAATGGATGGATGAGTTGGAGGCGCCGACGACCTGAAAGGCAAGTCTAAGCGTCACGCGTGTTTTACGGCACTTGCCGCAGCCATGCCAGCCCGCTCGTATTCGGCGACACTCACCTGGATATAGGGGTAAATAAATGGCCCGTGGAGTGAGCCTCTAGCTACGAGTCCCCAGTAGGTCTGGGGTGAGCGTGCTACAAGAGGCCGCGTCAGCCGTACTCGTCTCGTCGGCCCATTTCTGCATTACTGGAATACTTACAGGTGATGTGGTACACGAAGTCCAAGCGTACGTCTCGTCCGCTCTATGCTTATTGAGATACGGAAGAGCCCGGCTCGAGGGCTGGGGCTGGGGCTAAAGTCGGACAATCAGCTTTGGTTGCTGAACAATGCGCCAAGACCTACTTCCTGTGGCTGCCGCTTCAGCAAGTTGCCTGCCACGTGTTGAATATAACTTTATCAAAACAAAGGAGCTGTAGTACTTGTCGCGTGCACCGGACGTTGAAGCTGAAGGAAACTTGGCAAGACGTTGAACTTGTCGCGCTAAAACAGGAAACGCTTGTACAAACACGAGGCGGGCCGGTGGTCCGCACCCTTCTCATTGGGCGCCAAGCGTCGGCGGGTAAGTACTGCACAACACCATGATCAAGAATCACGCAGTTACAGGTGTTTACGCAGTTCTGTCTTCTAGCGACTGCGTACATTCCACGTCGTCGTTTGACTGACCTACGGTAGTTTGACTGACAGGCAAGAGTGGTGCCACTGGCTTCCTGTGTTCTTTCCAGTGATCTGTCGTGCGACGCCCCACGGCCCGACCTCTTACCATCTCTGCATTGCAATACGGTAATGACCTCAGGAATGAACCTCATAGGCGCTGTTCTGCGGAAAGGCATAGGCAAGAAAACGAGGATCAAAGGTGAGCGGTAACCCGCAGACTTGCGATGATGCTAGCATGGGGTTAATAGCCAACGTTCATGAACACATGTTTCCCGTCGCTCTTGCGCCCCAGCTCCCATACAGTCCTTCGACCGTCTGTTGCAACCGACTCGAGTCCAGCTACACGTAGAGCTATGGTCACCGATACCAGCACAGATACGACGAATTGCGGACCTTGCACATATGGCCCTTGTGTGTCGCTCGTTACTCGAGGCGCAGCGATTCCTTCAACGCTCTGTCTCAATCTCAGACGTTCATATCGGCTTCCTACACCGCACCATATCGTCACCATCTCATCCCTCCATGCTTCCCTCGTTCTGCGACTTGAGTTCTTCGGCACCCCGCACCTGGACAGAAGTATTCGCTCTCTCAGCCCTCGCAGAGGTTCTGAGTAAACTATCCCAGCTGACTACCTCGCGATACGCTGCAGACCCCTTCCGACCTATGATCATCAGGACGGTCACTACAGGAGCCTCTTGGCCTTCCGCTCCTCGCAGCTCCGAGTCAGCGGCTTCAAGACCATTCTTCCGATGTCGATTACGGCCTTCCTACCCGCCCATGCGTACATCGAAGTATTGCAGGTGGACGGAAGGCACACTCACGGCATGACTACCGGCTCAAGCTCCTCCCTCCCCTCCACACGCTCACCTGTTCCTCGCCGTTTCTATGGTCTCTAGGCGAGTCGTCCGTACGGAACCTCGTTGACCTCCGACTACGACGGCGCACCTTGGAGGATCTCACTCTGCTGGGACAGCGAGCAGATTCCCGCCCATGAGTTCTCCAGATAGATGCGACACAGCGGGGCGACGATGCAATTGCGTGGAGCGTAAGGGATTTCGCGAGGAGGTTTCCTCGCCTGGAGCTACTACAACTGAATATGGACAATGTAAGCCGGTCACTTCCTTATTCCGTCAACTGGTTTCTGACTCTGACAAGGATTTCACAGCAACACGGACCAATTCCGACTACCTACAGTCATCCACACAATATGGTCAACTGGCCCATCGACTCTCGACGCGGAGGGGCGGAAACACAGCAGGATCCCACCCTACCTACCAATAACTTCGCGATCGTCTGGATTTACACTCATCGTCAAGACGTCGCGGGCATCACGGCTTCGTGCGTCGCCGATTGGATCGAATTTCTGAACGACACGGCATCCCAGGTACTCAAGACATGGTCACCTCCTCTGGAACGCATAGTGTACAGCCTCCCACTGACGTAAGTGTACGCATCACTCAGTTCAGACCGGTTACGCCTCGTCGCTACTAGATACGCGGGAAGCTCTTTTGTCGATGCCTGTACACAGTAGTGGGAGTTGTACATATTCGAAGTCGAGGATGGTACAATGCTTGTTACGGGACGGGATAGCTAGGCAGAAAGCGATATACACGAGTACAGCCTATGCGACGGAGAGGAAGATCGAAGAAGACCTGTACAGATCGAGAGAGACGTATAGCACATAGCTAGGGAAGCAGAGCGAGTTCAGAACGAGACGGGAAAGACTATGACGAACAACCGTCATGAGACGGGGGCATAATACAACGTGCGACAACAAAGGTTGTTGTCCTCTCAAACACCGGCTGCGGGGAAACGGGACGAGAGTATACATACGACCCTCACGCGCATCCCTGGGTCCCCGAGATCATTGGAGCGCCGCGTGGAACATAGCACGACGCTGCCCGGGCGGTGCGCGCCTTGGGAAGCGTTGGCGATGCCTCAGAGGACGGAGGACTACTGAGTATACGAAGCGTAAGCGTGCGAACGACGATCGAACATGCAAGTTGGCACTCACGCGTTTTCGCTCTGACGGCGAGTCTTCGGGCGGCGCGGTGCTTGTTTGCCCTTCGAGCGTACCATGACGTGGCCGAAGGAGCGGCAGAGAGGAGGTGGGACGTGGTATTCGGAGTCTTCCTCGATGGTAGGCAGAATGGGGCGCCCGCATGCGGCCGGGCGAGGGCGGCACGTACGGAGCCAGTAGTCCTTGAACATTGTCGCGAGGCTGCGACGCTTCGGGCTGTGGACCCTCGCGCCAGCGTCGGACATGGCCGAGGGAGTAGAGGAGCCACAAGGGGACGATGTGTCGGTGACGGTCGAGGCCGAGTGGGCCTGCATATCCCCGTCCAGGATTTCGGGGATGACATCGAGGATCGTAACCTCCGCATCGATGGAAGCACGAGAAGCGGGCGCGCCCTTCATCTCTCGACAATCGCTCGAGTCCATGAACACGCGCAAGGATGGCACGGCGTTCATCCTCGAGAGTGCCGGCCTTTTGGAAGCCACGAAGGGAACGGTGGATTCACTCTTCGGAGTCTTGATCTCGACCGTCTCGCCATGGATGCTCACGACGACGGAAGGGCGAATCATGAGCCAAATCATGCCTAGGACATTGGTAGAGCACGTTGATAAGCAAGACGAGCGGTGTCTGGAAGAATGAGTGATACGCACCGAGGAATGAGGGCTGCGGAGAGGTGAGGATTGTGGGAAAGGAGGCTTCGAGGGTCCAGTATCAGTCACAGCAAGTTCAGGACAGTAGAAGAGCAGCGACACTCACCCTCTAGCGTCAACTCCGAGCGACGTAGGAATGCGCCCCTTGGGCTATTTGGCCGACGAGTCGACCGTATGGCATTCGACCTCCGTAGGGCAGGCGTCGTTACTGGATTGGCAGCCGAGCCCGAGGACTCTGCCGTCGCCAAAGCATTGCCAGACGCGCGAGTGGGCGCGTTCTGCGTGTTTTCTTCCCTCAGAGCGAGTAGACGTGATTCTGCGTTGGGTCGGTCTTTGACGCAAATACCGATCTGGTTGACGAAGAGCTTACCGATGTAGAGACGATGAGCAGCAACCCCGAGGCTCAGAGTGCGCCGGGTCGCGTCTTATATCGTCATACTCATCAACGCCACGCGTGCACGCACGAACGAGATCACTCACCCGTCAAATCCCTGGGAGTGCGGTGCTTCCGGCGATGCCCAGAGCTAGTAGAGACGACTGTTGCCTCCAAGGAGACATGCGTCCGGTGAGGTCGCATGGGGATGGGCGCATGGATTGGAATTCCCATTGCTGCGAAGAGACCGTCAACACAGCCGTCCTGAAGCGGCGGGTTTGCAACTCGCCTCCGAGCATTTCGAGTAGTAATGAAGTGGTGGATGTATCGCGGGGAGGCGGAACCACAGGCTTTGAGCGATGGAAGAAGAGATAGACTCTTAGCCACACGTTTGGATGTGGGACGGAAAGGTGGGAGACTCCGTGCGGGACCTAGCGAGGACGACTCGGAGTATTCGCAATGGAGTATTGCTGCGAAATAGCGGCAGGATCCGTCCCAGACTCTAAGCTACCTTTTGAGACGGTGCTGGTGGTGGTTGGAAAGCAAGGGCAACCTCGAGCGTCTCTGGGATCCGCGTGCCGGGTCAGATATTGGTGGCTAAGGCTCGAGCAGACGCGCGATCATGCAACTCGGGCAGGTCACGCGTGACGCGGTCTTTGTCCTTTGTTCTCGGCCCAGCTCAATGACACAAAGAGGTAAGGTTTCCACGTCTGTAGACCACCTCGTCCACCGCAATGCGCCGTGCGGATGGGCGCCCCACCAAGTGGCGGAAGCGCTCAAGCCTGCGATGCTACCGCACGGCCACAGACCTCGGTGATCTCGTAGTTAATGGCCCACAAGCAGTGTAACCAGGTCTTCTGAACTGCATATCATGTCAGAAAGAGTGTCGAATTCAGTGCCCATGCCTGTGCGACCTGACCTGGGGACCATTCCGTCGAGTCTGTGCCATTCTGAGCGTTGCGCGGCCACGTGGGGCGCTAAGTCGCACCGAGTCCGGTGCCCGACGTTGCCGCATCTTGTGAATGACTGAACCGCAACAACGGTAAGCAACAGCTGAGTGACATTTTGGAAAAAGCAGGCAATGTGGGTGAGAGTGCGTGCGTCCTCCGAGACTGAGGAATCTGTCTGAGGTAACTTACTCGCTCAGCCTGCCCTGAAGCCAATCCCGACGATGTCAAACTAGGCGCTCGTGTCTGGCCGCATCGCGGCATCAAACATCACACAGCAGAGGCATGACATCCACGTACTGTATACACCGCGCTGCCACAGTGCAGGTACACCATCATGACATGATATACTACTAGTCGTACAGAAGATGTACAGGTGAGGTGACGCAGTGAAGCAGAAGTCTGGTGAGTGTAGGACCCTCTTCACCTTCAAGCGACTCCGAGAATATCCGAATCTCAGGCGACGATTTCATTGCAGCTATATCCTCCGATGTCCTAGACGACGACCTCGAAAGTGGTCTTCGCGCCAAAAGGCTCTCAGAGTGTCGGGCTTTGCTCTTGGAGCGATTCCGGCGCCCGTGCGTCCGAGCCTGTTGCGTGGCCGGCGTGGCCGAGACGAAGCCCTGCGATGCTCCCCTTGGCAGTAGTTTCCGCCGGGGTCCCCCGCGTCGGCGGCGGCATGTCTTCGGAGCGCGAAAAGGGAAACCTCGCGGGTACCCTGAACCAGCTTGCGACGCGCTTAATGGACTCCGGCGACGGATCCGCGCTCTCCAGCAGGAGAGTGTGACGCACGAAGGCCGGCAGGACGGAGCCTTCCGGGAGGCAACCCAGGCCGTCGGAGAGCAGTCCCGTCGCCATCAGGACCTGCACCTCCTTGTGCAGCCTCTCCGCAAAGTCGGTCGATATAAGCCTGTAGCGGAGGAAGGCAATCCTTCGCGGCTTCTCGATATCGTCCTTGTTGTCCCCGCGATTGATGGGGGTAATGATGAGCTTGCGCGCCGCGCATGCGGTGGCTCCGGGAGATGACGAGAGGTGCGTGTTTTGGTCGCCGGGGCCCGGCTCGAAGAGTTCGTCACCGAAGAATCTGGACCATTCGTACTCCCGGTTCGCTTGCTGGAGGGCTGCGAGCACCTCGTGCGTGGTGTCAGTTGTCAGCGGCGATGGGCGGCGAAGTTGGCGGTAGTACGGGAGGCGCTCCTGCAAGGTACGTGGGGGCTTCGAAGCTTTCAGGCGCGCGGTTGAAGAGTGAGCCCCACTCAGATCGTCGGGCAGCAAGCTCGCAGTGCTAGCTGCTTCGCTTTCCGTCTCCTCGCCATCGCAGAGCAAGCCGTCTCCTTCGTCGATACAGAAGGACATATCCGCATCGGATCTCGACAAAGTATCTTGAACGAATGCCGCGGCAGTGAGTACGACCTTCTCGTGACCTCAAACCACCTCGCGTAGCTCACCATGCGCCTCTCTACCCTTCCATGAATCGTCGCTGTGGACATCTTGGCACCTGTCGCTCTTGGCTGCCAGGAGCGAGCCGTAGTGGTCTGGGTGATCTACTTCTTGAAGTTCGTGAGTTGTTCGACATGCACCCGTTCTCATGCTCGACTACTTACCGTAGCTCTGATTGAATTCAGAGGAGGATATCCATTCACGCTGAGGTGCCAATGTCAAGTCTATGTCGTTCGCGGGTGAGCTTGGTACTCGCTCCAGTCCTCCACCGAGGCTTGCTGACCTGCTGTCCAAGCGTCGTCGTCGTCTGGATAACTCCAGCACACCTGTGGAGGAGCCTTGCGCTGTGCTTGTTGACGAGGGCATTCATTCGTCGCGGATTCAGCATGTGGCTCCGACGGCTTTGCTACAGGAATGCCCGTTGAGTCGTGCTTGTGGCAAGCCTCCGATGCAACCGTTAGCCACATACGCGCGTCTTCCTTCTTCGCTCGTTTCGCAGGCCGTGTATCCTCCGGATCACACGGAAGCGGGGCCGTTGCTGGTCTGCACTCATGCCCTCCCTCGCTCGCAACAGCTGGGGGCGACTCGACCTCTGTACGACCCCGTTTCGCCGGGACGAGGGCTCTGCTGAGTTTCGCCCCCTGTGGTGTAGAGCGGAGCACCCTGCCGGAGCGCAGGCGCACGGGCATGTTGAGTATAGGCTCGGAGAGCGGAGCAAGGGACGCAGGAGGTGAGGGCAAGAGACAAAGGGTTCGGACGCGAGACTCGTTTAGCCACCGGCCACACGCGTATGTCCACGTGACCGTATCCCGTACCAGCTCGTTCATTAATGACACAGAACAATCACGACGAGGATCACTACGTTCTGGATGCATGAAAATGCGTAGGCAAGCCAGGCAGGTGCTTCATTCTTTTCGCGTGCCTTACGTGTTGGTAGGAGAGGTGTAGAGACGAGGATCGGTTTCCCCTCCATTGCATCCTTCGAGAGAAACTAGGCTAGCAAGCCAGCCTAGCTCAGTGGATGATAGTCGTAGAGAGAAACGAGCGAGCAGAGAAAAGATGATACTGCGAATCTCATGAACGGCTACGTTACACGCATACACGCTATACCATGAAGCGTTGTTCCTAGGAGTCGAGTATTGAGGAGTATCTACCAGGCCAGGGACGCAACCGTCATGCCGTGCTCACTCATCTACAACTTGAACATATCACAGTGCGACGTCATGAGCGTTCGTCTCCTCTATCAACGCTCTATGAGTTAGGGCTGCTTGGTCCGGACTGAGGCGCACAGCGGTAATTGCACGAGCATTCCAGCCGTATAATATCTGTCCGACATATGGGGCCCAGTTGCGCAATACTTGCAGAGCGCTCTCGTCGAATGCCTTGCGCACATACGACCTCATTTGTTCGTTGTGTTCGAGGTGAGTCTCGTCGAAGATCATCCATGCTACGGTAAGCGTCGACGTCCGCTTGAACCGGAAGGGCGGTACTCCTGGCGCGAGGAAGTCGATACCACTGGTCTCCTCCCCATCCTATGCTCTTCTTGTCAATATCAAGCCAGCTGACGTGCGACGGGAACGTACTTACAAGTCTCTGACATACCTCGAGATACTCTAATTGCGGGAATCGGCTCAGGACGCTTTGAAACGGCCATGACCGTTCACCGCGGACCTGCTGAGCCATGAGTGCAGCGCCCCCAAAATGCAGCCGGCGCAGCTGCTTTCCGAGCGTACTTGCCACGCGTTCGAGTTGATCGAGAGTGCACAACGGCAGGAAGAGGTCCGTGAGGGTCTTGGACGGAGAAAACGATGGCAGGAGTGCCGCGTCGCAGGTAAGCCTCCTTAGGTTTGGCACAGGGACTTTGCTCTCCGAGTCGCGCTCATGTCGATGAGCAGCATACGGGAGGACTAGGTCCGTGATTGTGACGTGGTACTCGAGGAAGCGTAGTAGCTCGGGTGAATCGCTGAAGAATGTCTGGAACAGCGTCAATGTAGGGAAGCGAGCATCCAGTATCCCCTCCTGCACGCATTCGTGCGCGAAGCGGTCGTCCAGAACCAGCAGAACGAGCTTCTGGAGATGGTGAAGGCTCTTCATGGCCGCGACGAGTTTCTGCGCGAATGCTTCCCCTGGGTGGTGCCTGACGTGCATTTCCAAGGAGAAGACCGTGTTGGCGAAACGGCGCGACGTAGTGACGGCGTCACAGAAGGATACTATCGACTGCGTGGTGACGAGTTTCACGAATCGGCGGGATAGCATTTCTTCAGCCACGCTGCGGAGGGAGCGACAGACGAGGGCCACCCGGACGAGCTGTGTGCGGTCCTCCATGTAGGAGAGAATCTCCTCCCAGATTTCGACCGGGAAGCGGATATCCGGTTGGGCATGGGCGTCGGAAGGGAGTACTTTTCCGGCCTCTGCATGGTCAATATGTGAGCAATGCAAAATAACGCCGTCGATGCACTGAGCTCTTGGACGGATTTCAGACAAGGAGAGACTTACTGATGCGAGTGCGGGGCATGTCCTGACAGCGATCGTCCAGGAGGTCAGCCGCGACCTGCACTGAGCCCCTCCTCCTGTCTCCCTTCGGAGTCCAAGCACTGAGACGTCTCAGCAATTCTGGCATATCCTTGTTCGGCCGCTCCTGCAAAAGCGCCTGGTTTGTGGCAGCGATTGCCCGCTGAGCAGAATCTCGGTGAGGTGGGTGAATGGCGAGGTAATGGTCGCGTAGAGAACAGAGCTCTGCGTTGCGCTACCTCTTTTCGATAGTACAGCCTCCTGTGTGAGTGCATCTGTCAGTTGCGGACGAGAACTGTTGCAGGAACCGGCGGGCGTGCTTCTCGAGCGTCAATGTGATATATGCGTACTGCCATGTCTCCGAGACAAGACTGTGAAGATGGACCACTTGAGTCGTAGAGACATACCATACCCATGTCTGCGGCACATTGTCCTCAAGTCTTCTGAAAGCGAAGACTTGTGCGACATCTTCGACAAAGCCTGAGATATCAGTCTCAACTTCAGCGGGATGATCGGAGGGTCACAACCACGGCGCCCCCGGTGTCAGGGGCGAGCGGCGGCTGACGCTGAGCTAGCATGCAAGAAGAGGTATTATGTAGACGCAGAGATGGAGCCTTTTTGGTGAGGTCTGCACTGAGAAGTCCACGGTGTTGCTCGAGCTTGCTATTGATATTGAAGATCGAAACGTATGTCGGACTCGGAAGAGTTGGACGAGTCATAGGCGCCCGTTGCGCGGGCGGGCACACGCGGTCCGGGAGCCGACGAGGCTCCCAACTTCCAGGCGTGAAGGACTCCTTCGTCTGCCCCTCCAGCTTAGCTAGCACGATTGAACAGCTCGGACGGGATCTCACCTTCACACTGCGTGTCATGCTGTAGAGGAAACGGCGGCAACTCGTACGGCTCATTCCGTGAACAAGTATCCCGCTATGCACAATTACCGGGATCGCATGCGGCAACGATTACTGTACATGGTGGATGATATCGTGGGCAACTATTCCTTCGCTCGCCCCGGTTTGCTGCGCGTCATCCCTTCTATCCCTAGGTCGATGCTCCGGATCGCCATTGCATGGCAACGGACAAGGCGCAAATAGAGAACTCCACCCTATTCTCTCAGCTGGTCGACAGTGCGAGAATGCTCCCGCTAGCAACTTGCAAGGGAGAACCGTGCGTTTGTCTAATCCAGAGAATATCCCTCTTGTCATCTCCTACTTCGTGACAAGTGCTGTTAGGTGATCCGTCGAGTACGGAATATCGTTCCAATGCTTCCCGATGACGCGCCTCCACCATCTCCTCCAGCTTCAGCTACACATGTGGCAATCCGGTGGTCAGCGACCTCAGGAGTTACAGGAGGAGTATAATCACCAGTATGGAATATTGACCGCATGGTCTACAGACTCACCGACGATCCGATTACCAGCCCAAGATAAGTTGGCGGTATCGGGCCGTGTGAGTCCTCGTGGTTAACGCATGCAGTCTTGGCCAGAGATTAATACTCCCGCATCTGCGGATTGTATAAAGCGGACCAAACATAGCAAACGTTCCGTCCGGTGCCATCCCTCCCGCCGTAGGCCATCGTCCGCTCCCTTCCATCGTCAGTAGTATTCCTGTCGAAAGGCACATCATCTCAACGGTTCGGAAGCTGATCACGCACATCGCAGAGCCTTCGCCGTTTGCCATGTTTGACCTACAGCGAGTCGCATCAAGATATACCCCTTCCAACGCCATAGAAGCGTCGGACGAATTGCAGCTCCCTGCGTCACGCACTGTCATGTCGGACGAATACAAGCGGTCGGAGGGACTGTGGATCGACGATGGAAACGTCGTTCTAGTGGCGGAGAAAAGCGCCTTTCGCGTCCACAAGAGTACGCTTGCTCGTCATTCGGAGGTCTTCAAAGACCTCTTCGATGTCCCACAACCTCCGCCTTCAATGGGCACCGCTTCGGAGAATATGGACGGCTTCCCTGTAATCCATCTATCAGACGCTGCCTACGACATCGAACAGCTCCTGCGTGCAATCTACGACCCTGTCAAGTGAGTTTCTGTGACCATGTGCATGCCGTCTACTACAGCCCCCCTGACTGACGGCCTCCATCGGCATGGTAGTATTCTAGGATCTGCAGCCAAAGTGACCTGTCGCGTGCTGTTCGCGCTCCTGCGAATGACGCACAAGTACCAGGTCGACACTCTTCACCAGGAGGCCATTCGACGCGTCGAAGGACACTATACGTCGAGGCTCCCGCAGGCTACCCGCTCGAGCGACTCGCGGCTCACACAACTCTGTATCGCCCCGTCGGAAGATGACGCGATCGACGCCGTGAGCACGTTCCGCCTCATCGGCAAGAAGGACCTCGTCCCTGCGGCGTTATACGACCTCGCCCAGCTGCACCCACTCCTGCAGATGGCAGCGCTAGCTCGTATTAGGCGCCATCCAGGCCCGCCCCTCACTCTCAAGGAACTCCAGCACTCCATGAACCTCCGGGAATATATGCTCCTGTTCCAAGGCCTGCTGAGCATCGCTAGTCTTCCCCTACTCCTCTGCAAAGACTGTGCTACCGTCGAGGTATGCAGCGTCGCGATGCGCCAAGCCTATGATAGGTACCAAGACCCGATTTATGAGACTGCGCCACACCCATTGTCTCCCGACGTACAAATCAACCTAGCCAGGGCCATCGAAGGTACGCAGCTGTGTAGCTTATGCTCGGAGGATCTTTTCGGGGTTGTTGCCGATGTACACGCCCGTGTCTGGTCTGAGTGCATTCAGCATAGCGAGCTATTCCTCGCTACCCTTCTCGATGAATCGAACGATAGGCCAAGCTCCTAGTTTACCACGTCAGTGCGTGCTTTCGCGGCCAATGATCTTGAAGGTTTCCACTGCTCCGTTGCCATGCCCGTCCACAATCCTGCAGATGCTACACACCACCGTTACGCAGCCATGGACATCATGACATATGTAGGAGTCGATGACCGACGTTGCGCAATACGATAGGCTTATTGTACAGTCGTGCAGTGCGTGTCAATGAATGTCCATACGTCTCCAACCACGGTCTCTAGTCGCTCGAGTGCAGCTACGCCCCAGCGTGATGTCGCCTCCACATCGTATGCCGCCCTCCGAGATGCATCCTGGACAGGCACGGGATGCGCCCGTAATCTCCGCCCTTTCTTGAGCATGTCATGTCGTCGAGCCACCCAACTCAGCGGTCGTGCACACTTCACCTGTAGCCCTCGGCGTATCCCAACGAAGACCCGTACGGCGCCGCCGACGGCTGGGACGACCTCGACGCACTACGAGCACGCTGATCATACCCTAGCTGCGGCTCCTGCAACGTGTAGTCGTCTGGCCGCCACGTGCTCGAAGGCGCGGGTGCAGGCGCGGCGTGCGACTGAGAGCTGGGCGGGGGACCGCGGGGCGGCGCGTACCCCGCAGAGGGCGCAGGCTGGGGCGTGGGGACGTGCAGCGTAACGCCGTCGAGGCGGACAGTCTCTTCGACGTTGCGCGAGAGGAGGGGCGTGGAGGTGGGGTCGCGGGCGTCGTAGGCGGCCTCGACGTCAGGCTCCAGACCGGCAGCAGCGCGGAGCTTGGCTTGCCTACGCAGAGAAGACATCATACGTGAGCTTTCTGGAGAGCAATTGTGGGTAGTTGGGGACGTACCTAGCCTTGCGTCGGCGGTAGATGACCTCTTCCTTCACTTTGTCGGTCTGCGCACGAACGTAGCGCATAGCGAAGATGGTGACGAGGACGGTGATCACAATGACGACCGTCTTGACAGTCTTCGTCGTACGGTCGACCGTGCCTGAGACGAGGCGGGTTAGCTTGTCAGCAGGACAAAGACAGCACGGCCGGACGAACGTACCATTGCTCTGCGCTTGGCCGAGGTAGACGGTGGCGAATTGCTTTGGCAGGGAGAGAAATGCGGCAGCGAGGAACGTGAAGACGCCCATCCCGCACGACGCGAAAATGGCCGTAGTGACTGTATAGAAACGGAAGATGAGAGCACGGACGCGGACACAAGGAGGTTCGGCGACGTACAGTGCCCTGGGATAGCGGAGTACCGAATAATAATGGCGACTAGGAATCCTCCATGGCGGACGACCTCGGCAAGCAAGGCGTACTGCAGCTTCTTCTCTTCAAGCTTCTTCCCTCGCGCCATGCAGAACCACTTGAAGACGCTGTACGCCGGTGAGCTATCAAATCAGTTGCTCAGCAGCTCAGGAGAAAGACGCACTAGTAGTTGGCCAGCTCTCCGAGAATCGTGCCTGCGCAGACGATCCCGAAGCCTATCCAGACTCCCCAGACGTCTCCGCAAAGGATCGCAATGATCTCGTGTCCGAACAGCTATCAATGATGTCAGACGTACTCGTAGAAATGATCGACTCGGATGACGCCACTTACAGGAGGGAAGGACATTACGATGAGGATTGCGATTGGGATAAGCCATCCTCCAGGGGTTCTGAGGGTTCACACGTGCAAACGTCAAGCACTCTCCTACAGCGACGAATGTGATCAGGAAAACTCACCTTCTCATCCAGTCGGCAAACGGCCGCAGCCATTCTACGATATTTTGTTGGTAGATCACGAACAGGACGACGAGGGCAATGATGGCAAGGGTGATGGCTAGCCGGACTGCACAATACATCAGGACATGGTCACGTTCAGAACAGCTAGGCGACTCACTAAGCTCTTTCGGATTCTTGTAAGTCTCGAGATCGAGGAGCGAAAATATCAGCCCGCGCCGCTTCTTCTTCTGGTTGGGGCCAAGCGCTTCTGCCTCTGACGGTGTTGGACTCGGTGTACGTGCGAGGTCGCGGATGTCTACTCGCACGTCCTGGTTCTTGTTGGCGTTCGGGTCATTAGGAGCTGCGTAACTCGGAGGATACTCGGTGTAGGGGCTGTAGAACCGAGACTGGTGAGCGGGTGAAGCGCGAATGCTGAAAGAGGTGATCCACGTACGCAGCATGAGACATCGCAAAAGGGAAGGACGGGGAAGAAAAAGATAGATAAGAGGTGAAGTACAGACCGGGGGCGGAAGACGCGAAGTTTTATAACGGTACAGAAGAGGAGGGCGGTGCTGGGGCGGGTGGCGAGCGACGTTGGAGTAGCTTGCGTCGAGGACACACCCGGCCTAGTCTTATAACGTTACCGTGTTCGCTTGCATGGAAGGCATCGCGTCGCCCCGCAGTGCGATTGAGTACAGTGCGTCTTGCATCGCCTCGTGAGGACGGCCCGCTGCTCGTGCACTTCCGAGGCTCGCACAATCAACGCGATACAGAACCCCAGACGGGTATGTGCACCCTGAGGTGCACTCTAAGCGGACCCGATCGCTGGATGATCGTGAGTGAAAATAGCAACGGGACGCCAATCCGCGCTAGTGTGCTCGGGTATGTTGCTCGACTGCGCGGCTGATGGAATGAACGAAGGAGGGTTCCCGGCAGCGGGCGCTTTTCCCAAGTGCAGTGTACGGTGGCGGTGCGAGACGCCCGTATCATCCTTTTCTCCTCCTTTCGAGTCGGAGACGCTACCGACCTACCACAGCCTCCAGATTGTACGCGGTCCCGTTCGAAACACTGAGTTCTGCAACGCCAAAGAAGCCGCGAGGTAAGTACCTGTAGATCACTCGCGACGCACCCTATCGCCTATCAGCGATACTGACAATGATGAGGGTGCATGTCGCGGTGTCAGCTCGGTCCGAACCTGATCGTGTCGTAAACTCATGAATCTCGCGCACACGCACCTGGCGAGCTACATCATCCACGGCACTCAGTGGCGGAGGAGAGCTCCAGGTGACACTCCAGAGCACTCCAGCGGACGTCGCAGGGGTGTTTTGCCTCAGTTGTGGATCAACGTCCTCACCCCTGATGCAATCGTCCTCACAGACATCCGCAACGACCGTTCACTGGCATATCGTGGAAGATGTTTTCCCTGTGAAGCTTTGTTGACGTCTACGGCGCACAGTGTACCTATCAGGCGCCATCGACGCCCCAGCAATGCTACTTGAGTACTCCGCCCTCGTATCATCCACGAGACACCGCAGCTTGCAATTGCGCAGGGCGTGCGATACGCCATGTACGTATAAAGAAGCAGCGTCGGAGATCGACCACGTCGGAAATGCCGGGGCGGCTGTCTCTCAACACATCCAACATATCCAGGTCTTCTTGCACGGCGGTCCTCCGCGGCGCGTCCGACCTGACAGGCCCGAGACGAATGAATGGTTACGACCCGGGAGTCACGGAGACTGGTCATTATGTGCGCTCTTCGACCGGCCCTGGCGAATCGAAGCACAGCACAGCGACTGCTGCGCCCACCGGTAAGTCAGACTATACGCGATGCTCTCTTCGGCCCTCCGAAGTGCGTGCGTACTAACATACCCGGACGGATAGGTACCGCTGTGGCTTGGTCGATATACTGTACGCATTACGCTTGTGGCAGTGCGCACGAGCTCCGTCATGATCAAATTGTACAAGAGCTACGTCTCGCGTAAAGTACAGTATATCTACACAGCTGTGTCCTCTCCACCAAGAGCGCATGTAATCTACGACCCCGAGCCACTCTCGTCGTCCGCGACCCGCGATGTACGGCGAGACGGCGAATTCGACAGCCTCCACCCGCAGTGAAGGTTCCGCAGGCCTGCAGGCACGCCCTGCGCCCGCACCTCAAGTCCCCGGGTCCGTCGCGAGCGCCCCCTTCTCACTGCCGCCGTGCGTGACCGTCCTGGCAAGCTGCGCCCCCGCGCGTCCCTCCGCCACATCGTGGATTTCAGCATGTCTCCGCGCTCGCAACGCGCCCTCGTGCCCGCCCACGTCCAACTCTATCACCTCCGCTTCTGCTCCCTCGTCCACGCCTCCACTCCCGCTCCCACTCCCCGCACGTTTCCTTCGCGAGCCAAAGACCTTCAGCCTACTCACGCCCTTCATCCACGGACTCGAGCCCCCGGAGCGTGTCGGTCGGTGCGTCTGGGCAGGGAGGGACACGCGCGATGCCGCGCGCTGCGGTCTCGGCATGTGCACGACAACTGGATTTGCATCGCGAGCAGAGACGTGCGGTTTCTGCGGTAGAGTTTGCGAGGAGGACGACGGGTCGCGGTAAGTGAGCTCCTCGGGTCCGAGGTCGTCATCTCGTCCGCTTCCGTCTTCGAGATTGGCAGGTTGTGCCTCTGGGAGGCCGAGCGCGGCCGCTTGGAGCATCCGCGCTTGCCTACGCGGCACGATCAGCACGCCGCACACACGCGCTCGAACGCGTACAAATGCACAACGCGCGACGCACGACGCACCTCGCCTTGCGCCTGGCGTAGACGACCTTCTCCTTCACCGCGTCGATCTTCCGGTTCACGTAGCGCATCGCGACGTACGTCATCGCGACGGTCGCGAGCACCACGACCGCCTTGATGCCGCTAGTCTTGGGCGAGTTGCCTGTCGGCTCGCGGAGTCAGCACCTTGGGGCGGAAATGGAGGGAGCAGGCCTTGAGCTGGGAGGACGCACCATTGGTGGACTGCGCGACGCCGATGTACGTCGTCGCTAGCTGCTTGGGGAGGGAGAGCGTTGCGGACACAAAGAACCCCCACAGGCTCATCCCGCACGTCGAGAAGATCGCCGTCAGCACTGTCGTCGGCCGGACGCGAGTCAGCACGCGGCATCGCGATGGTCTAGTGGGCCCGATAAGCGTGGGCGGGTGCACGTACAATGTCCCGGAATGAACGTGAGGCGCATGATGGTGGGCACGACGAGCCCGCCCTCGCGCACGACCTGCGCGTAGAGCGCGTACGTGAGCCGCTTCTCCTCCATCTTCTTCCCGCGCGCCGTGCAGCACCACTTGAACGCGCTGTTCACCCGTCGCGCGTGTACCAGTTCCGACACGTATCGCCGAGAGGGTATCCAGGTGAAGGTGTACAAAGGTGAGTGGCAGGGAAAGCGGGGATGTGAAGGACGGGACACGCACTAGAAGTTCCCGAGCTCGCCGAGGAGCGTCCCCGCTGCGACGATCCCGAAGCCGATCCATATGCCCCACACGTCGCCGCACAGGATCGCGATGACTTCGTGGCCGAACAGCTGCCAGCGCACACGTCAGTCAGTTCGCGTCTCTGCACAGTTATACAACTGTACTGGACGTACGGGAGGGAAGGAGAGGACGAACATGATCGCGATAGGAATGACCCATCCGCCCGGGGTGCTGGGGTCATGCGGGGACACGGGTGAGTACGCCGACTCCAAGTGCAAAGACATGCAGTGAGTACTCACTCGTGCATCCAGTCCGCGAAGGGCCGCATCCATCTGACGATGTGCTGCTGGTACACAAGGAAGAGCACGATGAAGAGGATTCCACAGGTTATGGCCGCCAGCGTGACTGTGAAGATGGTATCTCGTCAGTATATGACCTTGACGTCCTTCCCAGCCGACCTAGCAGCCCCGATGCGTGTCCGTGGAAGAGCAACGCATGTTCTTTGGCGGTATTGAAAGGGATTGTACGCACATACACCCCGCCGATTCGCATACCGCCTCGGGCGCAGATACGGCTTCACGTCCCCAATCACCTGCGTCTTCCGCTCCAGCACGCGTCTCTCTTGCGGCGTCGGGCTCGGCGTGCGCAGGACCTCGCGTACGCTCACATCTACCACCGAGCCCGCGGCGCAAGATCCCGCCTTATCGCCGGCGCCGTCGTACACAGACTCATCTCCGCCCAGCCCGGATGGGGGATACGACAGGGACAGAGACATGGGCGGATCGTGGGCGTGAGTTGTCAGGGGTGTGGGGTGGTTGAGTACACCTGGCGGTATTGTGGCAGCGCGGACTGACGGGTACGGCAGCGCACTGGGAAGGTTCGGTGAGGATGTGGGTGGTGGGTAGTTGTGGGCAAGAGCGTGTGCGGAGCGTGGACGTTCGCACAGCTCAGAATTCGCGGGCATGCTGTGGGTCATGGTGTACATCGGTGAGTACATGTTCGACCCGCAGATATGGAGAGGAGACGTGCTCAACGATCATGCTTGCGGACGCAGTTCAGCGACGGGAACAATAGTCTGTCAGATCGATTCCACGCCCGCCTTTGACCGCAAGAGCAGAAGAGGCGGCTTCTCGTATTCGCGTTCGCGCAGTGAACCTAGGCTCGTCAGCACGTTCTGGCAGCACTCCGACCGGGGATGATAGAGCAAGAGGACGAAAACTCTCTGCACGCGGGCACCCCGTGTCCTTATGTACACCATTCCTCGACAATCTCATCTCCGCGCAGAAGCACGCATCCTCCGAGCCCGATAGCAATCCACCCTGCGAACCGAACTTCTGCGAACGCCTGCGGAGCGGCCTAGCCCGACGCCGCGGCACCTGAGAACGTACATTGTACTGTACTGTATTGGCTGGGTGTCCACAGCACCGCCCTGGCACGGACCGCGCACGGGTTCTCTGCCAAGCAAGGGTAGGAGACGACTAGGACGCGTGCGAGAGGCGTCACTGGCAGTATGTACGTGAATCTCCGAGGGTTCTCAGGAGAGACTTCTCATCCAGGACAGATACTGGTCCTCGTGAGCGCGACCGGGTCCTGTTGCCGATTATGTCCGTCCGCTCTGCGAGAGACGTGAAGCTCTATGACTTTGTTGACCTCCGCGTACAAGGAGCGCTGCGGAGTGCTTGACATTGTCGTAAGGCGCTGCGCCCACTTCCAGACGAAGGCGGTGGTCGCCACGAAGGCAATGGGCGGCATACCGTGTACGGAGAGCTCGGCATGGTGGCGTAAGAGGAATGTGTCGTCCCAGGGACAAAGGCGGCCATAGAGCGTCGACTGGGATTGTAGCGCGGCCAGCGCGGGGCACGGATTGTATTGGCTATGCCGTGTGCGACGGCGACGAGAATAGAGAGGACTCCTGGGGTGTAGCGGATAGGGTGAGGACGAGCCGCTTATGGGAGGTAAGTCTGGCCGAACCCGTGGAAAGTCGGCCGGACGGAGTCAGGCTATGTAGGATCGTCGCATACCCGGATCACGCTCTATCTTGTTGCATTGCCTGCGAGATGTACTTTACCCGTTCCATATAACGCAGCTTCCTGTACAATCAACCAGGTAAACCTGAGCATAGCAGGATGCCCGAGAGAATCAGTGCACCATGAGTACTAGCGGTGCGAAGCTTCAAGAGGATGATCTTACCAGCATGGCGCTCGGTTGGATTCTCGCGGTTCTCTCACCACCTCAGATACTTCGGTCATGTGAAGCACGTATCGTTTGTGCTCGGCATGACATTTCAGGACAAGACTTAGCCTGACTTAGCCCAGCGTCGAAGAGTTTATCACGGTGGAAAGCACGGTCGAAAGATGCACATTCGGGAAGCGCCGGCGGGACGCGTCCTACGGATCCCTTCCGGCGCCTCTTCTCGTCTTCCGGTCATCGTCCACAATGCATCTGCACTGATCCTAAAGGGATACCATTACGCACCTTGGCGGCGAGACTTATATCCATTGCAGTTGGCTTTAGCACGAGCCTTAGCCGTCAGCGTAAGCATATCGCTTCTAGCATTGGCCACCGAACGGTACTCGACTAGGTGAATCTCGGAACATGGCAGATGAGCCTTTCGTGTGTCTTTGCTACTCGCGACCATTGCGAACTCACGAAGAGAAAATGTTCCACAGCAATAGAGCATATCTCATAACGATCACGCTTCCGAGGTGATATTTGCGGTGAACACTTTCGAGGATGCCATCATGCACAGGAGGCGCCCGTCAGACGCGTCGACTGTCGGGCGCGTCGCGTCGCGTCTCGCGTACTCGCGCCTGTTACAGTGGCGGAGTCCCCACATCGACGTCATACCCCAGCTCACTTATAATCCCTCTCCCCCGGCTCAGCTTCTTACTCCTACAACCACTTTACGACTGTCTGTCCCTTCTGGACCACTTGCCAAACAACTCTGTGTACTTCGCACCAAACGATATCTTCGTAAACATGAGCAACTACGGTACGCTTTGTCTTGTCTCCGTTAGTATTTCACTGAACAGCAGTGCTGACAACCATGCTCCTATCCCACAGGCAGCGAGAGACAAGCCGACCGCGACTTCACCTTCCAGACCGGCAACTACCCGCCCGAGAACGACAGTACGTACCCCCTCCTCCTTCCCATCCATTCACCCACCCACCCTGCACGCACAGCGACCTCCGAAGGCGGGTACGGCTCCCCCGACACCTTCTCCCCGCGCTCCCAGCGGCGCGCGGACCCCTTCGAGACACAGGCCGCCCAAGCGGGGCTCGTCGACCAGTCCGTCGACGGCGGCCCGCTCGCGCGCGAGCTCCAGGACGCGAAGCAGGGCGCGGACCCGCGCGCGCGCGAACAGTTCGCGCACGAGGCGCGCCGCGACTTCGCCCACCCCCAGGCGAGGCAGGGAGGGAACGCGAAGGAAGCCCGGATGGAGGGCGCGCAGGGCCTGGACCCGTACGGCCGCAACCCGGACACGCTCGACGAGGCACGGGAGATGTTGGCCAGCGGGTATGCCGAGCAGAGGGGGCGGCAGTTTGAGAGCTCGGGCGCGGCGAGCAACGAGGGTGACCCGGAGGCGTTCTAGGTGGGATATGGAGCTAGGAGAAGCATGAGAGCAATTGTACGATAGAGACTTGACCATGGAAGACCGGTACGGATCTGGATAGTGCAGCGCGTGCCTGGTGGAGAAGTGCGCGACACGCAGACTGTTGAAACCAGAGGCTGGGCACAGTACACAGAACGAATGAGAGCATTAACCAAAGGATATTTTTGCGTCGCCCGCGCCACACTAGTCCTGCGGACGTCAACAAATAAGAGAACACACAAAAGGCCACCGGGACGGTCCCTCTAGCATCCCTTCCCGTTCCGGTCCATATCGTACTGTAGTACCGTACACACACCACTCCCACCTGCAAGACGGAAGTCCAAGGGGAAGCCTCAGTCCTCCTTCTTGCCGACCTTCTTCTCCGCCTCGTCGATCGCAGCCTTGTCCGTCAACGGGTCCGCCGCCGCTACATCCAGCCCAACAATCATCAGCATCAAATTCAGGGAACATCAGGAAAGCAGCGGGATGGGATACGCACCACCAAACATGCCGCCGGTCTTGAACGGCCGCTTGAGGTCTCCCTCGGCGGGCTTCTTGAAGACGTGGATCGCGACGGGCTTCGCGTCGTACAGCGTCTTGAGGCCCATGAGCGCCTGGATGAACAGCGGCTGCGTGTACCTATCGTACGACCAGCAGTCAGCTACAGGGAGGAGACTAATTGATAGGGAGACGCACCCGAGGTAGAGGTGCATGAACGCCATCATCGCGACGCCCATGTACACGGAGCGCACGAGCTTGGACGTCTCCGCGAGGTCGTAGTCGCGCACCGTCGTCGTCACGAGCTTGCTCTCCTCCTTGTTCTGCAGCGGTCGGTCAGCTCCTTTCTGCACATGTCGCAGGGCGATCGCAAGGACGCGGACGTACCATAGGATTGGGCTCGACTGCGGAGGGGAGAAGACACAGGTCAGGGCCGAGTTATGACGTGTGCCGGGAGCGGGCATGCGAGCGCGCGGGGAGATACGCACCGTACTTGAGCACCGTCTGGTCGTTCTTCTTCTTGATCTACCCGAGCACATTCCATGTGAGAACGCATACTATGGGGAGAAGAGCAGGAAGTCGCACCTGCTGCGCGACGTAGTAGTACACGCCGAGGACGACGACCTGCGTCGCGACGTACGCGATGCGCACGTACACGAGCACCTGCGGGTCGTCGAACGGTATCCGCCTCGCCACTGTCCCGCGCCCAGTCGCACACGCAGCGCAAATGCATTCATCGTTTCAAGTGCGGAACCACACAGAGAGCCGGGGCGGGGCAAGGGACGAGAATCGGAGAAACGGCGGGTGAGCGGCCGGCGCGCTGGCACACGGACGAGGCGTGACGCACCTTGCATGGCGGCGAGGGAGATGACGAGGTTGTTCACTGCCGGGTTCATGGTCGCTTGGCCGCGGGGGAGGAAGAGGGCGAGAGAGGAGGTAAAGTAGAGGTGGAGATGGAGATGTGGGGAAGGACGGGGGCGGAGGAGGGAGGAGGAGGGGGACGAGGACGAGCGGCCGCCCACCCAAAAACTGGGTAAGACGTGTACCTTCCTTTCTGGGTGTTATCGCTCCTCCAGATGCGGTGCTTGGTGCATCTTATCTTATCTCTTCTTCTTCTACTTACACACCCCGCTAACACTCGGCATACTCGTCTCGGAACGGCGTGCAGCTCTTTCCACCTCGGAGACGCAAGAGTGGAATGCGTGAATGAGACAGTGAGCGTCTCGGCGACCTCACCGCAGTCAAATCTAGGCAATAACTCGAATTCCTGGCATCTCCCGACTCACGGACTATGGCAGACTCTGAATCGAGCGAAAGACTTCGCATGAGGTGCGAGCATGCTTCCAACCATATTCCATCTCTTCCTCCGATCCTCTACACGTATCATCTAGCGTGTTTATAGAAGAAATGACAGGGGTACATCTTCTCCTACAGATATTGCCAAGACTCAGTGGCCGGAGCTCCAGCACATGGTGCGTCGCAGCGGCGACGATTGCCTGTAAAACGCACTGGAGTATCGCCTCTTGGACGGCAAGTGTTGCATGCGGCCCGTGCTTTCTATGGCCTCCATCGAGAGCATTTATAGGTCTGTGCCCTATCATGGACGTCCTTCAAACTCGCTTTGACGCGCGTCCCCATCCTCTGCGACTCACGCCGCCGAAAGCTTGCTCACGACTAACTCATTCTAAGGCGCCATGAAGTGCTCGCATCACTCCACACACCCTATGTTATAATTTCCATATCGGCGGCTGCGGCGTTCAGAAGGCTGCCGCAGTGCTCCTCCGATGGCACGCAAGCCTGTACCTCTGTCATGTCTTGCAAGCATTGCTTCTGAGCTGATTCAGAAACTACCGCAGCACCTTTGGGCGCCGGCGAGGACATGCACCTGCGGTATGAGTAGCTCATGTGACCGCAGAGCGTACTCCACGCCATATATATGCACGCCTTGCGAGCCGCTGCGTCTCTCAGCTCGTCGCCCCCTCTTTCATCGCCTATCTACATCCTCGAGCCGATCGCTTGTCCGAAGTATCATCGCGGTGACAACACGTCCAGCAACTATCGCTCCCAGACAATCACTCGTGAGTCTACTCTTAGTGACCCATACGACTGGCACGTTAACGAGATATGCATCAGGAGAAACAGCACGTCCGAGCCGTCATGAGTGGTGCCGCCACACTCCCGGAAAGTAGCCAGGGCAACGCGACGGACCCCCTTCCTAGTCTACAGTTGTGGGACCCTGACGGTCCCATCTGGGCCGGGGATAGGAACGATACCATCTGGTTGAAGGACGGGAACATCGTACTCATTGCGAGTGGCGCCAGGAAGTTCCGCCTGTACAAAGGACTCCTCGCATACCACTCCTCCGTCTTCAACGACATGTTCTCCATCCCCGAACACGATATCAGTCCGGAAGACACATTGGATGGGTGTCCCGTCGTTCACCTCCCCGACCCTCCTGATACTCTCAATCTCTTCCTCCTCATCTTGGTAACGTCCGGCTTTGGGTGAGGATCAGCCGCAATTGTGTACAGGCGCTCGGACGCTGACAGATACCTCGATCTCGCCCAGGTCAATCCGCTGGCTGCCACCGTGGCTACCGGAGAGCCTCCCTTTCAGCGAGTTCGCCGGCCTGCTGCGCATTGCGCACAAATATCAGGCGTTTGGTGTCTTAGCAACACTGCGGGACGCTTTCGTCCATCTCGGCCGGTCCTCGCGGGTGTCCTGGAGCCTGGGGACACCCATCAGTAGGGCTCCAGCATCTCCTCGGGCGGAGGGTGAAGGCGGTCCAACTGGCAGTGGAGGGACCCGGCGGCTCGGAGGTCGCTTTCTCGACGGCAAACCCGGCAGCTTTTCTTTGATCGTGTGGCCCGACAACGCGATCGAGGCCGTCAACCTCGCACACCTGGTTGACATGGGAAAGCCCACCCTAGCAGCCATGCTTTGGCAGTGCTGCCTCCAGGAACCCTCGCGCCTACGAGATGGCATCCCCCGCGACGACGGTGTTCTGGAGCGACTCTCCGACGAGGACTACGTGCGGTGTGTCACCGCCCAACCCAAGTTACTGCTTCATTGTCGCGACAGCGTCGTCCAGACCGTCCTGTTCTATGCTTCCGTCGGCCGTGCGTCGACATGCACTGGTCGCTACAACCCCTGTGCGGGGTTCTCCTCGGATGCCGCTATGAACGTCCTCAGAGGTTACATGAAACGGCCACGCCTACCCGCATTGTCCAGTGCTTTCATCTGCATCGATTACAGTTTCAACAACAAGATGTCTGCCAATGATGAGTACTATGGAGATAGTCGGACGTATATGTGCGCGGATTGCTGGTGCAAGGTGACGAAGCGACACCAATCCGTCATAGACGAGTTCTGGCAGAATTTACCAGACATGTTTAACTTGTAGATATTGCGGTCCTGAGTTCGTGTTTTTTGCTATGTATACGTCCTTGTAATGTCAAATCGAGCAATACCGACTCGGATGCGATGTAGGAAGCCAAGTCGAGACATGGCTATGGCATTGCACTGCTAGGATGGATGAAACTAGGCACACACTCACACTCACCCGAGAGACATGTCCGCTATCTGCTTCGATATCGTGACGTTTCACGAGAGCCGGGCGCATGACCTGCGAGAAGGGGATGGTGCTGCGGTAGCTTCTCTTCGCTGGTTACACAAACATGTACAGCCGCAGCCTCATGGCTCTAATATACTGCACGACTCGGACTCGCTGTCACACCCCGGCCCATCGCACTTCAAGTTGCTTATGCGCGACCATCGAGCTCTAGGGGTGAACCCACTTTCGCCTGCTTCGAAAGTCAACCCATCGACTCATCCATTCACGCTTCCTGCATCGCAGTGGCATGTCGTCTGAATCTGAAGCACTCAGCCAACCGCAGGAAGAGACTCCGTCGAACCTGGACCTCAATCCTGAGCCCCAGGAAGACAGCACGGGAGTGACGCGAGACAAGGAGTTGTGGTTCGAAGATGGGACAATCGTCCTGCTCGCTCCAGCCGGGGCTGATGATGCGACCTCACTGGTGGCGTTTCGGGTGTATACAGGCATTCTTGCGAGTGCGTCCCCCGTGTTCCGAGACCTCTTTGCCGTCGCGCAGCCAGGAGACGGAGAGTTCTTCGACGATTGTCCGGCGGTCCACTTGGCAGAAACCGCGGGCGCGCTGAGGTCGTTCCTCACAGCCCTGCTTGGCCCCAGCTGTGCCCTCGCGTGGGTACCTATCCTCTTGGTTCATGTGGAACGTGTAGACGATGTCGCTCACTAATGACGGATTCTCAGAACGACGAAACGGAACAACCGTGTCCTGGGACATACCGTCTCCTTCGCGTGGCTTGCGGATGTCGCCCGCACAGCGCACAAATACCAGGCGGATCAACTGGCCGACGCAGCAATTGGTCGCATCGCTGAGCTCTTTCTTCCACGAGAGGCCCGTCTTTGGATTAACTTCGCGGGGAGCTGGACGGAACAAATTACGATTGGTCGTCTGCTGTACGGTATCGAATTCAGGTCGGAAGACGCCATTGAAGCCGTCAACCTCGCGCGCCTCTTTGATAGACCTTTGATGCTTCCACTCGCGCTCTACATGTGCTGCCTGCTCGAACCCTCCTCCTTGCGCAATGGCGTCAAGCGCAAGGACGGGGTCCTGGAGAGGCTTACGGACGACGACTTCGCACGTTGCATGAGGGCAATCCCATCTATGGCGAAGGAATCCTACGCTCATATGCAGCGGACCCTCGAATGGGCAGGGGAAGGGCTGTTCAAAGAGTGCACTCAACCGTATAAGTGCAAGCTCGCGGCGAAGGAGGCAGCCACATCTGATCTCTCGGAGCAGACCACAATACACCACCTGTTCGTCCGCGCGGACCAGAGAGTTGTGCTAGCTGGGAGTGGCCTAATTCGGTATGGCCCTGCTCATTCCTTGAAGTGGGCTTGTGGGCCCTGTCTAGTATTCCGCCTGAAGCGGTCGACGGACTTGTGCTGCGGTGCTTGGCGGAAACTGCCGAAGTGGTTCTTCAACGAGGGCATAGAGGGATGGTGTTGACTCACTGGCTTGCAGGGATAGTGAGCAGAGTTATAGTTTGCGATGCGCTTGCGTACTTACATATCGCTACAGGCCAGATTTGCCAGGGTAGGCTATCCAACCGGGTGGGGCTGTTCGTGCAGGATGGGACTTCATCGTATCTAGTAGCGGTCTTGGAAGTTTCAATGTAACGTCTATTCGTCCGGATCACCCGTACGGAGTTCACCTGCATCGTGCTGGCTTCCCCAGCCGGTGATCTCGATGTCAGGAAGAGGAGCGCCCTGCGACGCGACACCTCGGAGACTAGCCCGCAAGGTATCATTATGAGTTGGCTGGTCTTCATAAGCGTCGCATGAGAAACCTCCGAGCCCACCGTCCGCGTCGTTCCGCACAGCCGGCGCCATGGAGTACTGTCGAGACACGCCAATGGCTGGTGACGGCTCTCTGACCGCACTTTTCGTGCCGGACTTGGCCAACAAGTGTTTTTTGCGCAATTGAAGGTCTTGGAGGAATCACCTTGCGTGAGCGCTGCTTAAAGACTGCTTCGAAGTGCATCGTGTTGAGGGATTGCTCTCCGGCCGAGCGAGGTTTCGGTGACGTTTCGTACGACTTCTCACCGTCACAGTGTTAGGCAGTCAACCTGCGCCGTCGCAGGGCAATCATCGGGCATCTCATAGAATCCACAGCTCATCTCATGAATGTGGAAAGCGCGACAAAGGGACTATAACTAACTGCATGTAAGATGCACTTTAGAATCGGAAAGCACCCATGGATGATGCGACTCACGGGTATCATGCCTCACCAAATCCGCCATATCGTACAGTGCGGCCCCACAGAACCCGGTGCCAACGTCCTACAAGCCCTCTGTGAACCTGCTATCAGCCGCGCCCGTACCTCCCGCAGCAGGCTCCGGCTCCGCCGAACTGGGAGCTACACCCGCACCTGGGGTATCCCCATCGTCAGAGACGGCGTGAGGAGGACGGCCCTCCGGCGCCTTCTCCTGCTGCCTCTTGCTCGGTCGGCGCGAGACCGTCACTCCATCCTGGTTCACCGCAGGCTTCTTGTCGACCTGAAGCAGAGTGGTGAGTCGAGCTGCACGTACGAGAAACCCCTCTCGGCCTACGCACGGGATATCCATGAGCTCCGTACTCCGCGTCCCGAGCGCCCGTGTGCGAGTACTCCGGGGGGCCGACGTCGTCGTCCGCGACGTCGCGCGCCTCCTCATACACAGCGTCGTCCTCCTCTTCCTGCTCCTCTTCGACGCTCGAGCCCTCTTCCTCGGTCTCCTCGACTCCCTCGTCCTCGCTGTTGTAGCCCGCGGCCCTGACAGCCGCCGCGACAGGCCCGCTGCGCTCCATCTGCTCGCTCGCGACGAGGTAGCGCGCGCAGAGCATCCGGATATCGTTCCACCACTCCATCATGTCGTCATGCGAGCGCGCGCGGAACGCCCACGCACGGCCGCTGCCGTTCCCGCGACCAGTGAGCGAGTTCTTCAACCCACGGAGAGAGCCGGTGCGCGTGCTGCCTGTGCCGTCCTTGCGTTCCTCGATGTGGAACTTGTGGCTCTTCGCGTTCGGCGCGGAGGGTGGGCCAAGCGTGCAGAGCGGGAGGAAGAGGCTGAACTGAGGTCGGTCGGCGAGTGCGGGGTCCGACGACGCGTACTCGTGCAAGAATCCCGCAGGGGTGAGGACGTAGTAGGCCTCACGGTAGGTGCGAGTATAGCGCTTCTTGCGCTCGAGGAGGCCGGTATGTACGGGGATGACGCTGGGGTCCTCTTTACTGGGATAAGTGATGTGCTCCGGGTTCCGGAGCGGCGTCTCGGGGTCGACGAGGTGGTCCTCGCGCGCCGCAAAAGAAATCCACTCGCGGTCGGGAGGAAGAGCGGACATGTCACGCTCGAGAGCACCCCAGAGATCACGAACGGCGTTGTCCATGCGGGTCCGCCATTCCGAGAAGGTTGCCCAAGCCGACTGCAACGCTTGGATTAGAGAGGCCTCGAACATTGCGGACGAGGCTTGCGTCAGCAGCAATGACTTCTGCAACGCGTTCTCGGTGTGAACCTGCTTGACGAGCTGTCTAGCAACAGCCTGGTTCGCGACATAGGGGTCCGTGCGAGCAGTCACGCTGAGTGGTGTGTTCTTCAAGATGGATATGTATGTGCCAAGGTCACCAATTAGCTTGGCTGACAGTTCACGCTCTTTGGCTACGGCGGTGGCCAGTTTCCCAGTATCGTTTTGTATGTTCTATATTGTACGCTCGTCTCTACGCTTGTCTAGATCTATAAGTGATTGAGAGCATACCTTAATATGCGCCTTGATCTCGACTCTGAGCTTCTGAAGGTGCTGTACGATGGAGCCGTCTACAGTGCGGCCCAGGTTCGCATGCTGATCAGCGATGGCACGCGTCTTGTCGCGGATGCCGTAGAAGATATCCTATGCCACTTCTTCAACTGCCGTCCTGACCGTCGAGTACACCGACACTGTCACTCACCTGGAGACCGCCCTCGCCCAAGAACTGGTTGCCCGATCGGAACGGCACCTGGATGACGGCACCCAGCTTCGTCATCTCCCTCGCGACATTATTCTCGATGTCAGCGATGCCTTCGAAGTACGCGATGAGCTGCTTAACGATGGCCTTCCAAGCTGTGAAGCGTTCAATGAGAATATCTGAAGGGCGCAGGTCGTGGGGCTGGATGTTCTTCTTGACGAGCGACTGACTGCGAGAGACGGTCGACCCGTGTCTGCTGCCTGCGCGGGACAGGGACGTCGCGCGAGAGATGGAGACTGTCTCGTTCATGCAGTGTTGGCCCGGTTGGCCCGGAGTCGGGGAAGACTGCGACAAACTTGTCAACTGTCGGCCAGCCGACTTTCGACAAACTCGACCCGGTCGACTTTCGCACGGGCAGTCGACCCCCAAGCGGCGAATCCTATTGGCTGGTTGAGGCCACGTGCAGCACTCGGCGCATTCCGAGGACGACCGGGCGCTAACCACATTCACATCACGTGCGTCCTTGACCGGGAGCAGGAGAGTCGTCGAGTCGTGCGAAAGTTGGCCGCAGACTCTGTCGACTGTCGGCCGGGTCGTGCCGCCTCGGTGACCGCGCCGACAGTTTGCGGACTGGGCCAACACTGCGTTCATGGCGGAGCGAAGGAAAGGGGGGAATTGGGGAAAGATGGGAGAGGAGCAGACTATATGCGCTAGCCAAACCCGAATTCTATTCCTCAGACGCGCGCGGGCATCCCAACACGCGCAGCACCCGCAACTTCCTGACGTCATATTCTGTCCCAGTATGGGAACCCTCCCAAAACATATGTTGTCTAGCTCGAGCGCCACCGTTTCATCTTTACCCAGCACTAGCCTGGTCGGAGAACTACGTCGCATGGCGGTCTCGGAAAGGCTCCTACATGACATGTCTACCGCAGCCGAGCGGGTGTCCCACGATGGGTAACAAGCTGGATAGTACAAGGCTAGATACTCGTGCTACTTGACCTCCCTCGGTCGGCCGGCAATTCAGAGCAGCGGATTTGGTGAATGATTCCAGTGCTTGTACTTTTGAATCCAGCAGCGCATGGTGAGTCGCATCTAACCGGTCGGTGGATGCGCAGAGGACCAGATTGCTGGATGCACGACAGAGAGCGCCTCGTACCTGGCCATGCGAACAAGTCGCGGGATACTCATTCAAAACGGCAAATGGAGGGCGACCTGCGGAGCCGGAAGCCAGCGCATGTAGGTGTTCGTTCGCCCAACGTCACGAATTTGTAAATCGATACCAATACTTCCTAGCGTTACGAACCTCAACCCTGAGATACATGATACAGTTATCTTCCGCTGTGGTTGCACTCAGAAAATTGCTCCTTCTAGAGGCGGCACGGCGCGGACTGACCTTGAACTGTAGCTGCCGCAGCACCTTCACTGACCTCTCGGTAAGTCCAGATCCTCCGGACCAAAGCTGTCTGGAAGGAGTTCGCCGATGCTTGTTTCCTTCACGCCTCCGTTCCCCTCGCCGGCGGCGAGGCGCTTCTCGTAGTCGGCGGGCACGAGGAAGATCGGCATGTTCTGGGCGCAGAACTCCCGGATGACCTGGCGACACATGCCACAAGGCGAGATTGCCGAGGCAACATCCCTATGGAAGTTTCATTCTGAGCATCGGGGGCAAGAGAGCAGGAGCGAAAGGCCTACGTGACGACGGCCAGAGCGGTGAACGAGCGGATGCCTTCGCTCTGACAAACGCCGCCGCACCCCCGTTTCATCATCCTGTGTTTCCTGGCAGAAGTTCGGTCATACCACTGCTTTCACCAGTGCGGTCCTTTCAGCGCAGATTGTGCCACCTACGGCCTGTCAACGTGCGTTTCGAACTGCAGATGGGACGAGGCTCACCGTACGACGCATTCTCGATGTTCGCTCCCTTGATGATGTCGCCGTTCGTGGTCAGTAAGGCAGCACCGACGCGGAACTTGGAGTATCTGGAGTAGGCGAATTCCTTGGCTATTCATACGAGGACAATAGAGACCATCGTTGAGCAGGATTTGAAGGGCGAATGGATCGATTAGCTACTCGAGTGTCATGCCAGGCGTAGACTCCAGACCTTCAAAGGCTGCCTTGACGAGGCGCTGCTGGTCGGTAGGTTGAATTGACCAAGTACAGGCGGACATCGTGTGTTGCACGCGTTCCGATGAGGCTTTCTGCAGCGCTATGTTAGCCTCGGGTGATAGAGGCGGATCCAACAGGATGCCGCATTCAACTCAAGTTCAGCAACCCAGTGCGCTCGCCGAGTTAGGCAGGTGCTGTAGTTCGACTCTGTGTCTCGCGGGGTATGGTATATTGGCAATGGCTGTGTGCACTGATTCCATAGACAGCGAGGCGGTTTCAGACGATGGATCAATACAATGGAGCGTTGTAAGTCGTAGGCCTAATGACCGTAGAGGTCGGAGAGAGAGACTCCTGGGTGCGAGTCGGAGAGTATAACCCTAACCCGAGCATGAGCGCCTACAAGACCGGCAGCGGCCGGGAGAAACCGAGGCGTGAGGAAATTGGCGTCGGGGGAGCTCGTCACCGTCTCGTCCGACGACCTCCTCACTTCCAACAGCGACCACCATCCCTTCCTCCTCGTCCTCGCACCCTCCGTCACCATGGTGCGCCCCATTGCTGCCCGCCTGGCGCAGGCCGTCCGTCCTCGCCGCCTCCCGCAGAACCCGCGTATGCGCCAGCAACAGCGCTTCGCGTCGTCCACCCCGAATGCGGAGGAGTTGCAGAAAAAGGCCCAGGATACCCTTCAGTCGGTGCAGAAGGGCCTCGGTCGGGCGTTCGAGGCTGGCAAGAAGTTCCTCGGCCCTGTAGGAGAGAAGGCGGGCAACATGCTCGGAGGTACGTGCATCCTCCTGCCGCGCCCTGTCCAAACGCGCCGAAGCGTGCTGCTCGTATGGCGCATGTTTGCATTCGTCGCACACGCGTTAGAGCTTGTTTCTGCTAGACACGTGCTGACTACATGCGTGATCACTCAGCCTACCGCGAGCCCTTGCTCTACAACTTCGCCGTTTTCCGCGAGGTCCTCAAGCAGGTTTACGTCGCGGAGCGCCTCCAACCTCCTCCGCTTTCCGCCTTCTCTTCTGTCTACTCCTCCCTCTGGTCTCGGGCACGCAACCCGCAGTACTGGCGTGAGCTGGTCCGGTCAGGCGACCTGACCAAGGTTGGCATCTACGCGGTCGAGGCGTACGGTATCTTCAAGGTGAGGCTTCCGCGGCTCCATTGCCTATTCGTGCAATGTAAGTAACCTGGTTGTGTCTAGATTGGCGAGATTCTCGGCCGTAGAAGTCTTGTCGGTTACAACATCCAATAGACCGGTATCTCCTTGCCCGGAGCCTGTATATTCGCCTTAATATGCGTCTGCTCCTCAATGCGCTCATTTTGTGTCCGTGATCCTTGAACCCTTGGTCCCTTGGCGTGCCACTTACAAGTCGTGCATTCATCGGTCTCCGCCACTGATGCAATATTGCGGATGAGGTATAGGTAACCTTTGGTCTATAACGCTTTGTACCGTCTCTGGATCTCCCGCTGTCTTCGTTGAGGCACGCGAAGCGGTTTTGCGCTGAGGCTGAGCACACTGGGGCTCCGCAGGTGCTGCGGCACCAGTGTGGCGGCATTGGTCTTTCGTAAAGATCGAGGTCGCGCACTCACGCCGCCAAGTGCACTTGCATTGGTCCCCCGAGCCGTCGTACAGCCCCGCACACCTGACACCATTACTCTCTCAATAGTTGCTGGATGACTTCAAGACCGCCTTGCATAGAGATCTGTCGTCTACGAGGTGAGTTCTCTTGCAGTACCGCAGACGTACAAACTGCCTGACTGTCTCGTCATGTATAAACAGCGCACACGCTGGGCCTCATTGGAGTTCTATACATGACCTGATACTCACGCACCGCTAGCTCCCTTCTGTGGGGCAAGATCTCTTAATTGCGCTTGCATCCATCCGCCGGTGGCAGGTCGACGTCATGCCTAGTGCAACTCACCATCCGGGTGAGATCTGGACAGCCTCTCCGAATACATGTGTGCGTCTAAGAAGCCAGCAACGATTTCTGGCCAAGGCGCTCGCTCCCAACTTCCGACGAGATTGCACAGCTGTCGAAGCCCCATTGCTACGCTCTCATTGGCACTTCGAACCCGGCCTCATCCCCAGCGACACCCTCATGTCTACTCTTCTCCTAGCCACCTCGGTGGTAGAGCCCCCGCCTCGTCTTTGAGGCACTCGATACTCCCTGTGCATGCCTCTTCCAGCTTCAACCGTGGGCGACACCCAGCACCATTCATTCTGTCCAAGCAAGTAAGTGTGACCAAGATTGCTGCCGAGGCCGAGGCTGAGGACTTACGGTAGATCCCGAAACGGCCATATAACTTCCGGACGTTTGTCTGGTCCTTTCGCCTCTGGCGCTTACCCTGACACGGTCGTCTATCTTAACCACTGACCGTTGAACTCGCCCTCAGGATACCACTCAAGATATGTCACTCTCAACGTCCTCAGTTCGTAGCTGCTCGAGTAGCGCAGGTACGGCTTCAAAGGTAACGCCTCCGAAGTTGACAACCCAGCTAACAAACGGTCAGATGTCCGAGGAGACGGCGGGGTCGCAGAACCTGAACGTGAACTCGTAGCCCGAGTCGGATGCGCCGTGACGGCCAACCGCTCAGGCCTCAGGCTTGAAGTTCGGCCGCAGTGGAACGAGCCCTGGTGAATGCCAGTGCGAGCCGAAGTGGCCTTCCCGGTAAGCGCTATGGTTGAAGTAATCCTCAGCACGGGCTCGACAAGCGTTATAACTTACAGAGAGGACACGGACGACGCGTCCTACCGAGTATCACCACGACCCCCGTCCGGACGCAAGCCCGTGCTGTAAGTAGACATAGACGCGTCTTCCGCAGTGCGCACCGCCGTAGACTGGGAGGGACAGCTCGCGCAGATTCCGAATCGGGTTGACGCAAATCGAACACGGCATCCCGTGCGTCGGGACCGAGTGCACCGAGGCACCCGCGTCCTTGATAGAGTACTAGTGAGTGAGTACGTCAAGACGTTCTGAGAGGTGGCGCTCACGGTTCACCTCGGGGTAGTACGGTCGACTGGCATGGAGATGGAGGCCATCGCGGTGGGGTCGAGGTGCTTGGACGGCTGGCTATCTGTCCGACGCCAGCCGTTCCGTCTGGACCCAGCTGCCTTGTTGACTTGTAGGCAATTCAATGAATGGGCTCGCTCTCGTATATGCGAGAACTTGTGTTCACTCGCAGGCGGCGGCCGCGAAGTGAACGGTGCGGGGCCGAGCGGCGCCGTGCCGAGGTTGCACCTCGAACACTTGAATGCCAGTGCCAGGCTCACGTTCGATTCAGCACACATATATACTATGCTCCCCCGCGCTATATGATAGACGATCTGTGAGCCGCCGTCGGGACCGCTCAGAGAATAAGTGAGGCTCCATGGTGAATAACCGTGGGAAGAAGAGGTGTAGCAGGCGAAGCCGACTTATCGACCCAAGTATGCTCCTCGACGCTCCGCCACCGAGGCTTCAGATCTCAGACCATCCTCTCTTCTCTCAGCAGCAAGGCTTTCTAGACAGCATATTCGAGATATCAGCTCGATACAAGACAATCAGCAGCGTATCCAGAGAGGAACAAAAGCAACTATCAGTAGCGATACAGAACACGAAACAGAACAAACCGAGCTCGGGATAGCAACTGGTTACTGGACGTCGACGTCAACGGACCACAGCCATGCGCCATGGCCACCAGTCACGTACTACGTACGTATGTGTCGTAGCATGTACACGTCCACCGCCCGGGACACACCCCTGCGCACGCGCGAGCAGTTCACAAAGTCCGTACGCCGCGCCGCCGTCGTCGTCGTCGTCGCAAAGACAGTCTATCTACACCTGATGTTACATTACATAAATACGCTATAGCTAGCTAGCTCGCGCGGCGGGCGTGCAGCGGGTCCTCGGCGACACCACCAATATCAACAACGAATTACACGACCGGCCTGCACGCGCGACACGCCCCAAATCGTCCGCTCGGCGTGCGCGCGCACCTACAGTACTATCCTCTCCTCCTCCACCGGCAGGCCGGCCGCCTATGCGCACAGTATCGTATCGTACCGTATCGTATCGTAACCGTATCCTACGTCGTATCGTACTCGAAACCTCCGTATATCAACAACCACTACTACTCATCGATCATCGTCGACGTCGTCGCGAGACCACGCGCGCATGTTGAATACGTACGTACGTGCGTGTCCGCATATGCTTGTCCTCCGTGTACTCGTGTCCGCAACCGTATACCACACCCCTAGGATTTCGCGCGCACAGGGCCCGCGGGGCAGCCGCTGCCGCATGCCGAAGAGATGCAACAACGTAGGGAGGGGAGAGGGCGCGTCGATGCACGCGACGAGGCGAGACTCGGCGCGGCGCATACAAGCAGAGCAGGGAGAGGCAGACGGAGCGCAGGCTGGCCATGCGGCTGCTCGCCGCTCAACCCTGCGTGGGCAAGCTCATCCTCCTCCCCTCTCCCATCCCCGTCCCTGTCGCGCCTGCTGGAACGTGGACGCCGGGTCCACCCATGCGCATGTTCTGCTCCTCCTCCTCTTCTTCCTCCTCCACCACACCATCATCTTCATCCTCCTCCTCGTGGTCCCAGCCAGCAGGCCCGAGCAACGCGCGCTTCGCATTATCAGGCCCGAGGGTCTGCGACGCGATCCGCTTGAACGATGGGCGGTACGTCGGCGCGCCATACCCGTCCTGCGACTGAGACTGGGAGTGACTCTGGTACGACGCCTGCGCTTGCGCTTGCGACTGGGAATGCGACTGGGAGTGCGAGTGAGGCCGGCCGTCAGACGTCGAGGGGCGCCCGTCGGGGTTCGCACCGCCGAACGCGTGCGCAAGCGAGGAGCTCGCCTGGCTCGTGTTCGCCGTGCTCGCGTTCGACGGCAGCGACATCCCAGAATTGCTGCTCCCTGTCGTGCCCGCGCTCGAGCTCGACGCAGGGCGGTTCAACAGCTCCGAGATCTTGCTTCCGCCGCCCATTCCCGCGCTCGTGTTTGCACTTGCGTCTTGCGCTGGGTTCGACGAAGACGAAGAGCCAGAGTACGACGCGTGGGGCACGACTGGGCTCATGCTCTTGCTCTTGCCCATCGCGTTGCCCTGCTGCGACCCCGACTGAGACGAGGAGCCCGGATTCGTCGCGAGCGAGCCCTTGCGTTTCGGCACGAGGTTGAGCTGCATCGGCGCCTTGCGCGCGAGCACCGCCTGCTCGTAGCTCTTCAGATCCTCCGCGTCGTGCAGCGTCGTGCGCACCGTCGAGTTGTACGCGCCCGCGACGCCGCCGCCCGGTGCGCCATCTTGCTGATGCTGCTGGTGTTGCGAGCTGGACGCGTGCTCGTACTGCTCCGACCCGCGGTGGTACGCGTTCCCGAGGCGGTCGTCCGCATACAACGGCGGCGTCTTCATGCTCGGCAGGCTCGCAACGCGCGAATGCCGCCTCGTCGGGCTCGGGCGGCTGCCTTGGCCTGCCATCGCCTGGCCGAGCTGCGATCCAGGTCCTGTCGGCGTCTGCAGGGGGAACATGAGCCCGCCGCCCGAGGAGTTGGGTCCGGTAAGCGGCGTGCGAAGGTACATCTTCCAGAAGTCGCGCATCTCCTTGCTATCGAGCGCTTCGCGCCCGCCCGCGCTCTTCAGCTGCGCGAGCAGGTCCTGCGTGGGCGTCGCGAGCGAGAGCCCGCTCGTGCCCGACGCAGATGAGCCGTTCGCGTTGCTCGACGAGTTGTTCCCGCCGGGCGTGAACGAGTTCAGGCCCGAGAAGAACGGCGCGCCGTCGTTGGAGAGGCCTGCGAGGACGTTGGGGTCATCAAGGCTCATGAGGCCGAATGCGCTCGAGAACCCGCCTTCGCCCTCTTGGGAGCTCTGGCTCTGACTCTGCCCGCTCTGCCCTTGCTGCGACTGGTACCGCTGCTGCTCGTACCCCTCTTTCGCGCCGTAGTCCGCTTTCGTCCGCAGATTGTTGAATCCGGGGAGCGGGAGGTGCACTTGGCTCGAACTCGCGCTGCTCGGGATCGAGTGGCTTGGTCCGGTGCTCGTGCTTCCAGCGTCGCTGCTGAAGTCGTCTCCAGAGCCGCTCAAATCCTCGGAACGCGAGTGTCCGTGGTGAGAATGAGGCGCCTGGGCATGATGTGGTGGGTATAGCGCCGCGGCAGGCGGGAGGTTCGTGTGGTGATACGCTCCACTAGCGGCTGCAGCGGCTCCATCATACGACGAAGAGGCGGCGGTCGCCGGGGGATGCGACTGGAGCGAAGGTTCGCCGCCAGTCGTGTACGTGGCCGGCACGGAAGGGTGGCTCTGGCTGCGAGCGGCGTACGGCGGCTCGTAATCCTTCGCGCGCTGATACTGGCTCTGGGCGAGAGGAGGGTCCCATTGGCTCGGTGGAGGCAGGTTGTATCGGCTGTACTGACCGTCCTGGGCACCCGCCGCAGCATACAGCCCTGGCAGCGCAGCGCTCGTGTCCGCACTCGGTGCCGGTTGCGCGATCGTGAGGTTGCCGTTGGGCAGCACGCCCGCACGGCTGAGCAGCTCAGCCTGCGCGCGGAACCGTGCGAGGGCTTCCGGATCGTTCTCGAGCACCTCACGCGTATGTGCGGGGAGCATCCCGGAGGCGACGCCGTCGGTGGGCGCGAGGGCGGTGGCGAGGGGAGGGAGGGAGGTGTAGTCTTGAGGGTAGAGGGCGGCGTGTTGTTGAAGAGGGTATTGGTGGGCGGCGGGGCCGGCGGCGTAGAGCGAGGAGAGGTTCATGGTGCCGGGTGGAGGGGCAAGTAGGAACTCGTCGGGGAGGCGGGGAGCCCCGAGGGAGATGGCGTGGCGGCCCGGGACCGTCGGGGGTATTGCTGGCGGAACGGGGTGGCCGGGGCCGGCGGGTGCTGTTTGGCGATGGAACTTGACATAGGTGCAACGGCACTTGCGTTGTACGCATTTCGCTGTAGCGGTGGACAGGCGAAGATGAGAAGGTCAGGTGAGTTGCGATAATGAAGCGGGTATGACGCGCGAAGACTCACAACACGGGTTTGCTCCATCACAGGGAAGAGAGGACGTCACACACTGGTCGCAGGCCTGCTTGGAGGTCGTGGCCCTCGACGCAGCGGCGGTGCCTTTCCTTCTCGACGGGGCAGTGGTCGTCGGTGGCTTCTCGGACGCGTGGCATTTGTTAATGTGTCTGGAGAGGAGGTCGCTAAACGGCGGAGGGTCAGCCAACGGCCAAGAATGGAGAGCCCGAGGCGCCGCGGTAAGTGGTAGCGGGTGAATGAAGACTAGTACAGACCTTCTGGCGAACTGATCACCGCAGTGCTGGCACTTGTAGGGGCGATCACCGGTGTCTGTGTCGCGGAAGGGGTGGTTAGCGAGGGCGGGGATCTAGGAGCGGGAGTGGGACAGGCTCCACCGGGTAGGGGCGGGCGCTGGAGAGAGAAGCCACTCACGGGAGCGCATGTGGCGGGCGACATGCTGGGGCCTTGTGAAGGTGGACTGGCAGACGGGACACTGTGCTCGACGGTGAGCGGGGGGTCGGGGACGGGGGGCGGGGGGCGGGACGCACCTTGTGGTCGCCGGCCATGGAGGGCAGCTGGGCGGGAGGGCGAGGGCGAGAGAGGCTGGGGAGGAGTTGGTGGAAGAAAGTTAAGAGCCGTGTTTGCGTTGTTTGACCTCTTGATTCCGCCCATGAGCCTGAATTGTCACATTAATCACCCGTGGGACAATGACGTCACCCTTCTCACACCCCGCCCGCCCATCCCATCCCTCTCCTCCGTCCCTGCGCGCGTGCACCTCCCCGGCCGCGACCGCACGCCGAGAAGAGACACGTCCGGACTCGCTCGTCCGCGTGAACTGGCCGCCGCCGGCGGGCGGGGGATTAGCGCGGGGCGGGGGGCGCTGCTGGTGGGGAGAGAGAGCAGGCGGGTGGAGCTTAGAGACGTTGTGGAGCGAGCGACGTCACTTGCATTTTCTCAGATCCAGTCGGAGATCGACCCGCGTCACCGTTCCCTAGGCGCCCGCCTCTCTAATTAGCGCGCGCGCACAGGCGCGTTTTCTCTCGACGCGTCTCGCGCTTGGCTCTCGCAGCAGCAAGAGCGGGCCATGCCGCGTCCGCCTGCGTTTCATTCCACCGTCGACCCCGGCTCGGCTGGTCGTGTCATACACACCCTCCATCGCAGGTGCACCGCAGACGGAGGGAGGGTGCTGCGGAAGCGGGGGAGGGTGTGGACGCGGCTATTTATGCACGGACCCTTGTCTTGTCCTCTCCTGGTGGTCGTGCGCGTGAGATGCGATGGCTGGGATGCGGTGAATCCCCTCAAACGCATCCAGAGAAGACTGACGACGTGTTCATAGCAACCGAGGACCTCATCCCATCTCGTCCTGCTGTCTTCCATCACTCGCTCTAACACGCGCAGTCCTTCTGTGCGGTTGTCTCTATCACGCCGTCTTGTCGTCTTCCGCGTCTTTCACCCGTCTCCGTCTCTCTTTGGCAATCCTCCCGCATATTCTGGTGTTGTCCGATCGTCCCCCCGGAATCATCAGATCGGGCGTGCAATGCACGCCCACTCCTCCTGCCCTCTGCAATGCAGCACGCGTCTAACTTAACAGTCCTCTCGTCCAATCCCCACTCTGGAACATCCCAGTGCGCATTCCCCCTTCAGCTTCCTCTCCCGCACAGTCGGAACGGAGTTTCTGTGAGCGGTTCGCATGGCATCATCTATTCCCGGCGTCAACAAGGGTCACTATGCCAGTACAGCACACACCGCTAGGTCTAGCAGCACTGTTGGTATAAGCGGTGGCAGATAGCAGATGTACGTGACCATTCCCCCCGATCGCCTTCTCCGTGACGCGTATGGTTTAGCAGCCCCCGCGCGATGCCATTCAGTCCGCGAGTCGACCACTCACGACGCGTCGTTCCCTCGCGCGTCGCCCCCGCCGGCACGCAGGCCCGGGCCACTCAACGCGGACGCGGACGCAGAGAGCGAGAGCGGACTCGCGAGCGGGTGAGACGCTGCGACGCATAAAGTTCGCACCCTCGATGCGCGCTGATAGGATCAGATCCCGGACACACTCTACCCCGCAGCACGCCCGCGTGCCCACCCCGCGTCCCTTCGCGTCCTTGCACGAATGCGGAGTCGTCGCGGTCCAATGCCTCGCGAGCGTGACACTGGTGCGTGTCACATCTTCGCGCTTCGCACTGTCGTTGGCCCGCGCTGCCCTGATTGGCGGCGGGCGAACACCTAGGGGCCCGGGCGCGCGGCGGTGACGTCGGTCGAAGACTCGAAGCGACAGGACAGCGAAGATAAACGCTGGCGCTGCGACGGTGACGTGCGTCGCCGATCTGCCCCCGCGCGACCAGACCAACGCCTTTCGGCCTTCGGCAACCATTCGCCTTTCCGCCAGCTTTCTTTCCGTCCGTCTGACGCGGTCTGGACCGTGCGTCGGCGTGGCTTGGCCAAGGCGGCGTCGGAGGCGTGGAGAGAGCACGGCGGTCGCGCTCGCCGCTCGATTGACGTCGACAGCAAAGGACACTGCGTTACCGTGGACAGCAAGTGGACGAACACGACACGAAGACGCACCCGATCGCGAGAAGACGAAGATGAGAGGGGCGAGTGACGTCGTGCGTGCTTCTCCCTCTCTTCCTCTCCCACCCGCCGACGCCGTGACAGAGCAGCAGCCTATTGCCACCGCGCCTTCCTTCTCCTCTATTGCAGCAGCTTCCCGCTTCTCGTTGACGGTGACATCAGTGCTATTGGCGTGGCAGGAAGGGGAACCAACCTCGTCTGCACGCACGTCCTTGCGCACCTTGGTCGCACTCTGCACTGTCTTCGCGGCCTTCGCCTGCACGGGGTGTGTGGTCATCTGCAACGCTAGAACCCCCGCGCGCGTATGTCGTCCGTCCTATGTCGGCGTCGGCTTGACGACCGCCCCTCCTTCCCCGCATGCATGAACGACGTCCCGCTGAATCCGTGCAACGCGGGACCAGGATCAAGACCCTCTTACTCTGCTCTGTTCTGCGTCTGCGCCCGGGGACCCTCGTCGATATGTACTCGTACCGCCGGCGGGAGCTTCTCGCGCGCGAAGGCCTTTATTTGCACGCGCAGCAACGCCCCGTAACCCATTCGCCATCGACTTCGGCTTCGACTTCGATGTTGGCGTTTGGCGTTCATTATCCCGACGCTGATCCGTCCCTTCAGGCCTCTCTAGAGTCAGTGCTCCCCGGCGGCGTCCAACTCCACCTCCAACGCTGTCTGTCGCTCACACCAACACCATTTTCGACGCGAGAATAGCAGCGCGAAAGCCCGCGAGAGACGACGCACCGCAGCCTTCGCGCATTCATGAAGCTTGCCTGACACACGTACATACACTCCCGGGGGACGGCGTCCATAAGCTTGCCCGACACCCGCCCCGTCCACGCTCACGCCCACAGCCATTCGCGGACTTCTCTGCTCACATGAACACGCCGGGCCACAAATGACGCGCCCTCCCGCGTCTTGTCATTGTCAAACGCAGCACCCCCGGACCCGGATGTCGTCCGTACCCGTGGCGCACCCTCGTTCTCTAACTTGTGTACTCGGGGGTTTTACGAGGTGTGTCTTCCGCTTTCCACCCTGATATCGCTTCGTACTTATCACCCGTGTGTCGACGTCTGCTTCCGGGGCCGCTTCCTCCTCCTCCTCCTCCCACCCTCAAACTGTCCCGTCGCGTGCGCGCGCGCACGCGTGGCTTATCAGCGTTCTGCGAAGAGCCCGAAGCTGGTTCTGAGAAGGCGTCTCACCGTCGTCATCTGAGCCGGCTTACTTTAGAGGATAGACAGCTGATATGGGTTCCGCATACAATTGTTACGCTGCTGCTGCGTACCCGGACGCTTCTGCGATGACGCCATCCGCGCGTGCGCGACGCGCTGAGGCGTGCACCGTGCGGCCGTGACCCTCACCCATACCGGTCTATATAGCTGTCGGATAGGACGTATGTATGCAGAAGGCGTAGCGTCAATGCCTATCCGTTTGAACGCGTCTTCAGAGCTTCCCCAGTCGTCGTCGACTGACTGAACCTAGTACAAGCGTGCGCCTGCGCCCAGTTGGTCACATCGGTCCTGAAGCGAAGTGCGGCACGAGTGTCGAACGTTCGGAACAGCTGTGCTCCCGCGAGCCTATAGCTATAAACATCGTCGACGTCTGCATAACGCATCCGTGTGCGCACAGTATACATCCTCCGGATGCCCCCTCCGCACGCGTTTCGTTCGACTCCACCCGCCCGCTTCTGCGCAGCGCTCGTCGCGCGACGCGCGACGCGCGAGACACATGCGCGGACGCGTCGACGTCTACAGATCCCGCTCGCTGGTCAACCGGTCACCGGTCATCGCGCGCAGAGCTCACGCGGATCCGAACGGACCCGCGCGCCGCCCCACGCACAATCAACGCGCTCCACCGCGTCTCTTCAAGTTCTCGAGACGTACCATATGTCCGCGCCACCGTTCCTCGAGTCCTCCTAGTACATCCTCGATCACCCATCCGCGAGACTCGAGCGTGGGGCTCTGGAGCCGGGTCCCCAGGCGGTGGCGCGTCTGACTTCGAGCTCGATCTGCAGAGTGCGATGTTGTATGGGTGGAGCTGTTTGTGGAGCGCGGAGGTGTGGGGTGTGAGTTGCCCCGGATTCTAAGTTGATATCGGGTACTGTACTTAGGCTGCCACCTGAGCGTGCTCGCGGAGGAGGCCTGCTGGGAATCGACTGCGGGATGTGCTGTACTTGGATCCGGAGTACAGCGCGAGGCGAGGTACAGTACGGCGAGGAAGAGCGAGAGCAGTGGCAGTGGAAGCTGTCGTCCATGAGAAGGCCCACCGACGAGTCACGACCTGCAACGAGCCAGGCCACTTTCGCAGAGACCGCAAGTTCGTCGTCACCGTGCACGAACGCTCTCCTCCACGCCCCTGCGTCAATATGAACGTAGGCCGTGTGCCGAAGCACCATCCA
>MU278034.1:121644-166036 GCA_022385765.1 Trametes cingulata
TCGCGTGTTCTGGGCGTTGAACCTGAGGCCTGAGCCTGCGGAAGGAGGCAACCTGGCAAGACGTTGAACTTGTCGTGCTAAAACAGGAAACGCTTGTACAAACACGAGGCGGCCCGGTGCTCCGGACCCCTCTGATTGGGCGCCCAGCTTCCACGAGTGAGCTCCTCCTCCCCCTCATCAGCAGCGGAACTCCTTGCGATGATGTTTGAGCCGCGCGTTCATACTCCTTGAGCCTTCTGAAGTCACTCAAGAGGTTTGCCGTAGGTCCTGCAACATTACGCCCACTACTTAATGGGCTGATATGGCCAAAGTCATTGACGAGCGGTCATAGCCGACCAATCGGACCTCCACGCACGGTCATGTTAGGCTAGACCTGGCAACATTGTCGACTCGACTGTGAGCATGGAGATTGAAGCTCAGTGGCTGAAAGTATGTGAACTACACAAATCTTCTTCGACCGCTAACTCGTACTCACTCGCACCAGTAACAAGTGGGGTGTCTTCGCTTCCCGTAGGCCCGAGGGGACGCTTGCAAGTTGCGACACTCCATTGACACACTGCACTCCGGCGACCTCGAGTTAGACCCAACGCCAGACGGCTTGCCGCGCCCTCCTAGGGAGCGAGTTCTCGCTTCTTGACCTTCCTGATGCGTGATTTAGGACCCCTATAGAGGGTGCCCCGCCCCCGCCCCCGCCCCTACAACGCATCGATTTACCTCGCCCTTCTCGGGCCAGTCGTTCCGCCGTGGAGCGCTGGTCACGTTGGCCGGTACTTCATCGAACTTCAGCGGCACCCGGCGTCCGAGTCAACTTCTGTCTAGCCTGGACAACCAGACCGTCTTCGAGGCTTCCCCACTGGGTTCCGGACATCTGCAGTGCGCAGTGCTCCCGCGAGCCTATGGCTATAAACATCGTCGACGTTTACATAACGCATCCGTGTGCGCACAGTATACATCCTCCGGACGTCCCCTCCGCGCGCGTTTCGTTCGACTGCACCCGCCCGCTTCTGCGCAGTGCTTGTCGCGCGAAACACATGCGCGGACGTACGTCTACAGCTCCCGCCCCTTCCCGCCCGCTGGTCATCGCGAACTCGCCAACTCGCGCGCGCAGAGCTCACGCGGCCGCGAACGCGCGCGCCGCACCACCCACAATCAACGCGCCCCACCGCGTCGCGTCTCGAACCGTTCCTTGTCGACCGTCCTCGTTCGCCCATCTGGACGCAGCGAGGATGATGACACGTTAAAGCGCAAGCGGCGCCCACCCACCGGTTCGGCGGTCCCCGAGGCTCGAGCCTCGAGCTGCCGCGGGGTGGGTGGAGCTCTGGAGCCGAGTCCCCAAGCGGTGGCGCGTCTGACTTCCTCCGTGTCCTCGATCTGCAGAGTGCGATGCTGTATGGGTGGAGCTGTTTGTGGAGCACGGAGGTCTGGGGTGTGAGGTGCCCCGGATTCCTTTGATACTGGTACTTAGGCTGCCACCTGAGCGTGCTCGCGGAGGAGGCCTGCTGGGAATCGACTGCGGGATGTGCTGTACTTGGATCCGGAGTACAGCGGGAGACGAGGTACAGTACAGCGAGGAAGAGCGAGACAAGTGGAAGCTTTCGTGCATGAGAAGGCCTGTCGACGACCTGCCCTGAGCGCAAGCAGATCTCGTGACTCAGTATCTTCAAGACTTCAATTGCCTCTGCCACATTTTCGCGTCCGCAAGCTGGACTCTGGAGTGTCGTGCGGTCTCTGACTGCAAGGACTCGCTGGCACTGTCTCCTGCATCTTGGCGATCTCACGGGGCTTTCTCTCTGTCGCTCCGAACGAGCTCCTTGGCCTTCGTACTCTCAGGCTGATCCAAGGTTTGCAAGGAAAAGGCTGTTGCTCAAAGCACCGGCGGCTGTCTCCGGCCTCGCACGACCTATGAGATCCTGGAACGGCTTACATGAAGGCTTTTCAGACACGTCTACGCTGCGTCAAGCCTCATCCGCCAGGCACTGGCTGCAGTCTGAACTTCCGTCCTCCGTAGGCGCGGGCCTGCTTACCTTCCCCGGGATGACGAAGCCTAATTCAGAGGCTCGCTTCACCAGAGTTTCGAGAACGTCCGCATCCTTGCATTGGCGTACGCGACATGGCTGGGAGGTGAGTAAGCGTTGATCATTGTTCCTGCAGCTGGAAGGGGCTGACAATAGGCGTCCGCAGGTCAGTAGGCGCCCGGGGATATTGTCGCCTCTCAGGATTTTCACGCCTCCTGCATACTCTTCGTGCGGCTCAGGTTACTCTAGCGGGAGTCTACACTACAACGAATGCCCAAAATTCGCCAACGAAGTGTAGAGAAAAACTGACGGAGGCGACGACTGCTGGACGGTTTGTTTACGCTTGTTAGATCCAGAAGCCCTTGCCAACTAGCCACAAACAACCGCCGAGAAGCAGTCGAGAAGCGCGTCACTGCATGTCACCCCGGGCATGACCGCCGGTTTCCAGAAGCCCGCGACCGCCTTTGTCCGCCCGTCCAGAGAGCGGCGCGCGCGGTCATGTGAGGCGGGTTGTTGAATCCCTGGGCCCGCGACAAGGTTTTCGGCTAAGGCGCGGACGGACTCCGATGCACGATTTGCGGCGGGTCGCGCCTTTATGAGGATGCCCTCGGTGAGCTGGGAAGTGCACCATCGACACCTGCACGCCCGTTTCACTGGTTGACTTGTTGCGGAGAGCGTCTTCTCTCTCGCGCATCCCTACTGCTCATTGGCCTGCGACTATCTATGCCTGTCTCCTTTTGCGACGTCTCCACACATTCAACTCCATTTTCTACCCTCTCCACAACACGATGCCTCGGCGCTTTCCGCTCCAGTCCTTAGCCACAACCCTGGCTACTGCGGCCCCTAACCTGCAAGAAGCCTTCAATGAGAAAGAGGGCTGGGCCGCGGACGACCTGCCGTGCGACGAGAATAAGGCGCCGTTAGCCACCGTTGGCGTCGAGAGCGGTATGTGGCTCCCTCTGTCCGCTGTCCTGCGACATAAGCCGCATCCTTCCTCACCCTCTGCTCTCGTCGCTGCTCAGCAGTGAACGGCCCAACTAGAGACCTCTCGGATGTCCTCGCCATTGCCGCCTCGATCGACTCGGAGGCACTACTCGGCGTCTCGGATGGTACGTGTTATAAGAATGCCTGTTGGCCGACGTAGTACTGAGTGACTTCTAGTCTTCATTCATGCCGAAGAGCCCACACCGCCCTACGCCGACAGCGCCTCGGAGACGGAAGACTCCGGTCAGTGACACATTCCTCATTGCGAGTTCTCCCTCGCTCAACAGTAAGTACCTCATCGTATAGACTCCGACATTCCTGCGTGCGACGAAGAGGGCTCCGACAGTGAGGAAGACGACTCCATCCAGCGATTCCTAGCCTTCGCGAACCGCTCCCGTGCCTCGGGATCTGGGCTTCCTGCCGCCCTCGCAGCGCTGAGCCGCACGGTCGACGCTGCGGACGAAAACGACGAGGAGACGGCGCAGCTCTTCGTGTCCGGGGTAGCGGGTGTCGTGCGAGAGAGTACGTCATCCTTCGCCTACCTCTCTCATCATTGTACCATTAACCCCTACTTCCGCTTCCGCGCAGAGCGACACATCCAACAGGCCGTCGACGCGATCCTGGGACAACGCGCGGTCCCGCCTTCGCCGGACTCATCACAAGCCCATACGCCTCAGTACGTCGACCTGAACTACGGCACGCCGAAGACGGCGGAGGAGCTCGTGCTCGAGGCGTCCCTCGCCCGTCTCGCGGCGTTCAAGCGCGTCGGCGCGACGCGCCTGGACGGGACCGGCACGCAGGGCTTCGCCCCCGCGGAGCTCGCGAAGGTGCGCGCGCGGAGGGGCTCCGCGAGGCCCTTGCGGCGCAAGCTGATCACCTACCTGTGCGAACTTGCGTACGTGGTACCTGCTGCATGTTGCTTTCCGCCGCTATAGACTGAAGTCATGGTCACCCCGTAGGATCTACAAGGAATGTTGCCATGTCGGTATTGGGTACCCGAAGCCGGCCGCTATCTCCCTCAGTCCGGACGCTGTCTTCCTGGGCGAGGCATATATCGCTGAATATGGGATGGTCGGCGAGAAGAGCCCTCGTTCCGTCGAAGTCACTCTGCTACACCCCTATCGCACATGACCTGGATCCTCGCTCCGTCCGTGCACTTTGTCTTCGACATTCTCGAGCGACATCTCCCCTCCGCTTCGGCATAGCGTCCCATCGAGACCAATCCTTGCTTCTCTTCGTCTTGTGTGACACTCCCGTGCGAAGAACTCCCTCGCAACACCTCTTCACCTATCTGCGACACCTCTCTCACCTCGCTCCCCTTTTCCCGCCTCGCTTTCTCTCACAATGCGCTCTCACTCCGCTCTCACTTTCGCTCTTCCCCTCTCGACGTCTCTCCGGTTGATCTCCTGTCCTCAGCCCCTAAAACTCCGCCACCCCTGCAGAGGACGACTCGACCCGCTCACGACCCTCTCCACGCCGCATTTCCCTCGGAAAGCCATCGTGCTTCGACGGGCTGTCTCTCTCTGCGTTTTCTTCTTCGCTCACCTCAGTCATTCGCTTCGTCCCTAACTCTGCCCATCTCTGATGGCCTGCCTGTACATGACTGTTCGCCTCTACTTGACCACTGTCTGACGCTGTGAGAAGTACAAGATGTGTACCATACTTGTAGTAATGAATATCGAATTGCGCTACTGGCTTATGGGCAGGAGGGATCCGGGGTCGTCGAAGGAAGGCAATGGACATGTCTCAGGTTGGGCAAGCCGAAGGTGACGATGATGGACGCTGACACAACGTCTTCAACTTTGGATACGTTCACTACAGATGCAAGATATTCAATACGCGGACCCGATATTAGCAGGCACACGGAGTCACGGGCTTCCTGCACGATGCAGCCTTTCGTGTTGGCCTTTGCCCGTCCCCACCTCGACAGTATCCTAGAAGGCTGTCAGATGAGCTCCGTCTTCACTGGTAGTAAAGAAGACGAGATGGAAGACCTAGTGAACGGCCGACCAATTTGCCAGTGTGCGGTTGTACCATGCTCGCGTTCATCTCAAAGGGCCAAATATGACGAATACCTAATTGCGCTGTCAGAGTGATTGAATGGAATGCGGACTTGTTCAGGGATTTCACCCGGCCTTCGGCACCTGTGCACGTTATTAGGGCGGCGAGGGAAGCCGGTGTGATAAAGAGTGTGAACAAGCGACACTGTTACTGCGCAAGATACAGTGCATATCGTAGAGGCGAAAGCAGAGATGCAGACTTGCACCGAATGAGCAGAGTTCGCATCGGAGCAGACGGGGAGTCAAGCACGTCTCGGCCTCTATGCCAGGAGTTCAGACACGGGCCTGGAGGCGCACTGGCATACCCTGACGCCGGGAAGAGAATATCCGAGAAGCTGCGATGCAGTCCGGCGTCTAGACAGCACGAGAACATGTATTGCAGAGATATTGACCCGCGAGATGAAGGCAACAGCGATGAACAGGCAAATGCGAGGGTGAGTCATGGAGGAATATGGCCGGGTAGTAGTAGTAGTAGTAGTAGTAGTAGTAGTAGTAGTATGAAGCAAACGCGACAGCGGGGGATGAGCCACATGACATATCAAGGTATACTGAAAGACGTGACAGCAGAGATAAGCAACCGACAGAGCTGAGATCAGAACTGACTGTACATCACTATTCACGATCTGGATGTCTTCTTCCTCCCGGAGGCCTTGCTCCGTCCGCTCGCGGTCCTCTTGGATTCACTCTTGGGACGGCCGCCTGAAGCGTGACGGGCCACGCGACTCGATGAGGTGGCAGCCGCACCTTCGCTCCTAGGAGTCTGCGCTGGCGCGCGGTGAGCCCTTTTCGAACGCTTCGCCATCGCCGAGGCGTTTGATCCCAGGGTCATTGAGCCGGATTCGATATCAGAACCGCTTGCTTCTTCCTCCGCGATGGCTCGCTTCGTGCTCTTGTTTGCGCGCGACGGGATCCGGCCCCGAAAGACGGTGTTGGTTCTGATCTTGCCATGCACATAGGGGATGGCCTTGTCGTTCTCCGGCCAGTCGTTCCTTAGTAACGCCTCGTCGAAGATTGCTAGTACCTCATCGTAGGTGAGCGGCTTCCTGGACCTCCCTGGCCTCCGCCTCCTGTTCGCCTCAACAACGAGTTCGTTCAGCGCTTCCAGCATGTCCGTCAGGGGTGCGTTCCCGGTGATGATGAGAGAAGATTCATGCAGGAAACCTCGCTTCCCCGTAGCAGCTTGGTAGTCATTGCCGAATGGGAAGACAACATCGCAGGGTTTCGGATCGGCGTGGTTGTGTGCCGTGTGTCGGAGGAGGATGTAGATGAGCACCCAGTAGAAGGACTCGAGATCATGATGAGGCTCGTGCAGCGCTGCTACTTGGGCAGGGTCGATGAGCTCTAGAGCTATGAAATAGTATGTACCCTTGAGTCTCTGCGTATCAGTGGCTTGTTTCTGACGGTGAGAACGCAGCATTGACTCACCGTCCTCTCCTTGTACTTGGCGACGTCTTCGACCTCATCAGCAAGTTCCAAGGGGTGGAGCGTCGCAGGAGCTCCAGTGCCCATGAACCTGCCTCCGGAGTCTTCGTGAGGTGGCAGCAGCGTCATGGAGCTGTAGTCGAAGTCGTGGAGTATACCTGCGGAACGATGTTGCGGTTGGGGCCGATCGACGATGAGGATGTTTCCGCTGCTAACGTCCTTATGCAGGATGCCTCCGTACTCCATCGCGAGACGGTGGCCTGGGTATACTGTATGAGTTGCATAGGAGTCTGAAGGAAGGATAACGCTCACCCTTTATTGCGTCTCGAATAGCCATTACCAGCTCCTTCGTACTCTTGAAGCAAGATAGAGGACGTCCGACAGTATCCACGACGAAGCGCATGTGGCTTCGTTCGTAAACCTTGCACCCCTCATTGGTGCTCAATCTCCAAGACCAGGTTTGGTGCAAGGGATAGGGTACGAGATTCTCGGACGACCCCGGGGAGGCCTCGAGCTTGATGGGTATGTGGTTATCGTCCTGGAGCTCCTCGCTGATCGAAGAAGAAGCGCTCGCCGAGGAGAAAAGAGACGACGGAGCATCCGAGGTATCAGACGCATCAGAGACTGAGGAGACGGACATCCCATCGAGCAAGTCGTCGTCGCCGCACCACGGTTCCCCAGCACACGCCGCTCGCCAGCGCTCGACATCCCTGGCCCCGAGATCGCCGCCGTCCAGGAGTTCAGGCAGGCCGACCCATTCATCGTTCGGAATCGTCTCCTTCAGGCGATCGTAGAAGAGCATCTCGGGGATACGGACCAGTTGACGCCAGGACTCTTTGATGATGCGCAGCTGAACCCCGGTGCTGTCCGAGGTGGCTGCAGTGTGACCTATGCCGACGTCGAGGCCGTCACTCTCTCGAGTGTCTTCTATGCCGAGCCATACCATCGTTGAACGCGAGAAAAGGCGTGCGTTGACATCCAGCAGCTTGAACAGGATGTAGCTCTTCGACTTTGCGTATTCGTTGTCTCTCCAAACCCTTGCTATGCGGCCTTCGTGGAGGTCGACATCCTTCAGGAGATCCTCGGCCTCCTCTGCGAGCTGTTCCTTTAGCCACTCCTCGTCGGATGGGGATAGCTTTCGGATCGTGGTGTCCATGCCAACGACTGCACGGGGTCCGACTGCTTCCCAAGGATGGACGAACCGCCAGAAAAAGTCGCGTATCGCCTTGAGGCCGTCTTGCGCCTTCAGGCTGAATGGCGGAGACGCGACTGCGCAAGCGTGGTCGAACCGGGCAATGCGCACCACATCACCATAGACACCAAGAGTAAACGTCGCGAGAAAGCCATGGGCGAACATCAACCCCCTTGCATTGACAGCAAGCTGGACCAGGGTGTTGGTGCCATCGATTCCACCTCCTCCGGTGAACGGGTCCCTCTGCTCGGTATCCTTTGCTTCGATGACCATGGAGAATCGCGACCAGTTCGGGCGGACCATGTGGCTAGGGAGGACATCCCCCGGGAACGAGACGGTTATATCTGGTCGAGCAGAATGATGATGCTTCGCGAATGCGGCGAAAGGGAATGATAGGTTCTGCCCGCTGCATTGATAGAATGAAGGTCTCTTCTCGGCGGGGAAGTCGGCCACGAGAGCGTTGAGGATGTCAACCTTGCAGAACATCAGCAAGGGAATACGCGCACATGGAGCAAGAGACATACCAGAGGCCCATAGTTCTGCGCTTCTTGGCCCTTCACCGGTTTCCATTCTGCGGATACACTCACGTCGGGATCTGGGAGCGTGCACGGCGTTCGTGAAGGGACGAAAGTATTGAGGTAGGAGTTGAGGTCGCCCTCGTACGGTATGATCTTGTCGCAAAGCTCTCGTCGCCACTCTTCGAGTTGGTTGACTTTGAGAGCCCCCTCGTGCGTATTAGCAAAGTTCCTAGATTTCACAGAGTAAGGCGTGGGATTAGAAGTCATACCTGAGCTGCAAGACGTGTCGCAGCTGCAGTAGCTGCACATTGAACGCGTAGATATTGACATCTTATAGTGCTGTCGCTGGTGGCTAAGGTGGGGGGGGGGGCGATTGCGAACAATGGGAGGTGAGAAGACGCGCGTCCATGCAGAGAGGGATAAGTACGCGCCATGCGCAAGGGATCGGGAAATTCCGTACATCAGCCTCGGCTTGGCTAAATGCATTGTGACACTCACACAGAAGTGCTGGAGAATAGTATCTAAGTACCGGCTGCCGCCGACCACGGTGTATCGGGTAGGCTGGGACTGCGAGGCGGAGAGAATTACGTGAGATCAAACATACAATCATGCAGCCATGGCTCAGATCCCTCACCTTGCTATTCAATCGTTGATCGTTCTCTTATTCCGTGGCTGGGAGTGGCAATACCAGACGCGGGCGCGTAGAAGAGGGTCGGTTGAGTGGCGGGAGCGGACAAAGCTGACTTGTATGAAGCTCGGTGACCACGCACCGGTTTTGAGATAGAACGGCTGCGTACTCTTACAATAGACCAGAGCCTGCGATCGGCTTGGGTTTGAGAGGCTAGGGCGTGCCGGCGTCGCGGTGTGACGGACTAGCTTAGCCACATGAACTTGAGAGTTGAACTTGGTGACGGGCGCCGGGGTAGAGTTACCTAAAGTAGTAATGCTAGAACAAACAGCGCTCGGTCCGGCCTTCCGGAGTCTCAAGCTCGTTTCAGACTCCCTCAGGTTCAGCGTTGCAACGTTCAGCTTCGAAGCAGACACCATGGATCTCCGAGTCTCTTCGAGCTTCAAACTCGAAGCTCTTGAAGGTTTCGAGGGTGCCGCCCCTCCATTACTCAACGAGATGTGCATGCATCAGCTTACTTAGTATGGGACATAGTGATGGTACTGTACGGCGGCAAGCCACTGTTCGGTGTAAGTAGCTAGTACAGTACGTATCGTGAGCGCGAGCCGCTGGCGCGACGCAGGCCGCGTCTCTTCAACGTCCAGTGATGCCGACGAGCCGCGGGCCGCGGCCTTGCCGCACCCATAGTGCGACCACGGGCGAGGCTGCGAGGTACATTGAGCGAGGCAGACTACGAGACACCGGCAGCGAGACAGTCCAAGGGGCGTTCGGCCACTCTGAAGTAGTGGGACTCGTCCAACGTACGCGTACGTACTGGCACGAACGCGAGGTCGTCACACCGGCGCCAGTGACGCCCGCTATTCCGGTTAGATGAGCGCTCACTCAGCAGACTCGCACTTTATGTCGCAAGACTTGTGGACCACATACACAGGCGCACCGTCAGGTTGTCCGGATCCTCGAAGTCCAGCGAGGGAAGTAACATATGTGTATATTGATCGATAACGCATTATTATCTCCTCCCACAGGGACCCAACTTGTCCTGCCCGACCTCGGACTCGGAGTCGACTCGTTTCTGTAAGCAATGTCGGCCATAGTAGCACGTCTTCTAGCAGCAAGTCTCCTGAATTGGACGCGCATGGCTCTTCAAGCTGGCATTCAGCATGTTGTGGAAGACCTCGTCTGAGTCCGGGCTTCAGGCAGATGACACGGAACAGTGGCCTGTCGACCGTGATCCGAGCCGTCGTTCATCGAGCGACACCCCGGCCCTAGCGCGATCTCGAAGATTCTGAGCACGGCTGCGTAGGTCAGCGGTACCTGGGTATCTTCGCGAAATTCATACAACACGGCGTTCGACACGAGTTTGTGGAAGGCGGCGAGCAGCGCACCAAGCGGCTTGTTATCCGGGATGTCCAGCTGCTTGCGCCGAACGAGCCAGGCCACTTTGGCAGAGACCGCAAGTTCGTCGTCACCGTGCACGAACGCTCTCCTCCACGCCCCTGCGTCAATATGAACGTAGGCCGTGTGCCGAAGCACCATCCACAGCAGGACCCAGTAGAAGGATTCCAGGTCGTGACAAGTATCTTGGCGGATGTTCTCTATCTCGGGGTCCAGAAGCTGGATCGCCATGAAGAGTTTGAAAGACGTCTCCTAGAGGCAGACAGACAGAATCAGGATCGTTCGCATCGCTCAGGCTGAGCAGTCAGTTCCAGGAGAAAAGCAGAGCACTGACGGCGTTCTCCCTGGTGTACATCTCAAATCTGGCAGCTTGAAGTTCGTTCCAGAGCTCTGAGTTGCGAGCTTGATCATGAATCAAACTTGAGAAGGGGGTGGTAGGTGGCGAGAAGTTGCTGCAACGGAGTGCAGTGACCATACTGTGCTGAGTGCTAGCCATATGGTCGTAGTGAGGACAGGTACTGTGTGTCGGCCCTGAGGAGATTCTGTGCGCGCGCTCGTGCTCAGGCTCACGCTTATAAAGTGCTGCCAGTGGCTAGTTTGTGGCTAAGGTGGCTCTGAGCACGGATCGGACCATTGTGTTCCCTCAACATAATGACAAGCTGGTGCGAGACATCGGTTACGATGTAAGGCTAGCGGGGAGCTGCACCTTGCCGGAGAAAGTCCGCGGAATGTGGAAATTACCCCGACAATTGCGTATGATAGTACAATATAACACGTCTTCCAGAGCGTGGCATCGTGAACGCCCGGCTCAGTGAGTCAACCCTAAGGTGCTTATACTTGGCGGCCACTGGCACGTCTTCCCGGGCTGTGATGTTCCAACATAACCGGGCAATATGTGATCAGGACATGGACTAATGAGTAGAAAGCAAGCGCGATGAAATGAGGCGAGGTATAGTACAAAGACAAGGTATACAAATGAGGGGAGGCAGATGATACGGTAGGCAACGATGCAAGGCGCCGTGATAGTCCTTCGTCGGTTCACGATCCCGAAGCCACGCTCTGTTCATTTTTCGAACTCCTGACGCGACGGGACCTACGGCTCCCAACTCCAGTCGAAGGCGCGGGGGCACTCCGAACCTCGAGACGAGGGTGCTCCTGCTTCGAACGCTTCGTCTTCCCGGAGGCACTCGAATATAGCGTCGTCGAAGCGGATTCCAAGTCCAAGCCCACCTCATTCGTGTCATCGTCTGCCCTACGACGCTTCTTGGTCTTGCGTTTGCCAGTACCAATCTTGAGATTGCTCTGGAAGACCGTCTGAGTCCGGGTCTCAGGTAGATGGTATGGTATGGCGTGATCCTCAGCTGGCCAGTCGGTACGAGCTAGCGCCGCGTCGAAGATGTCTAGCACCGCACGGTAGGTAAGCGGGACCTGCGTTGTCGCGTGCGTCTGCCTGAGGTTTGCCTGGTATACGAGGGCGTCGAAGGCCGCCAGCAGCTCGCTGAGGGGTTCATTGTCGGGGATTTTCAGTCGCACTATTCGACCGAGCCAAGCTCTCTTTGCAGCCACCGCGCCTGCGTCATCTTTATCCTCGAAAGCTCGTCCGCACAGGGTCGGATCCACACGCACGCACTCCGTATGACGGAGGACGATCCATAGGAGTACCCAGTAGAAGGATTCGAGGTCGTGTCGAGGCTCGTGGAGGACATCGCCTACGTCGGGATCTAGCAGCTCGATCGCGATGAAGTAATATGTTCCCTTACGATCGTCTGGGCATGAGCATCACATTTCGAAACCTGTAAGAACCAAATTGATGCTCACTGTTCTCTCCTTGAACTGGGCGACGTTCTCGAACTGTTCTTCGCGCTCCAGCAGACGAAGGGGCGGAGGATCGGAGGACGTAGAGGCTGCAGGTTCGGCGGGAGGTACCGAGGTTATCGAGCTGTAGTCATAGTCGTGGAGGACGCCCTTAATGCGATGGCCGCGCGGTCGGTCGACGATCAGGATATTCCCGGTGCTAACATCTCGGTGAAGGATTCCGCCGTATTCAAGTGCCAATTGATGACCTGCATATTCGAATGAGCATTGGGACTAGAGACGGCAGAGAAAATGGTAGTTACCTTTGATCGCGTCGCGAATGGCGGTGACGAGCTCCTTCGTGTTCTTGAACTGGGACAGGGGGCGACCGACGGTGTCGATCACGAAACGGACGTGACTGCGTTCTCTGGGTTCAAACTCGGGCCCTCGGCTGAGTCTCCAAGACCAAGTCTCATGCATTGGATACGGGGGTCTTCCCTCCGAAATTTCTGATGAAACCTGAGACGAACATGTATCGCCATCATCGTCATCGTCTGAGAGGTCTCCAAACGTCGACGACGCGGAAGGGGCTGACGAAAAGAGGGATGGGGGCCGGGTAGAACTTTCAGAGGTTGTTGACGAAGTAGCGGAGGCGGTCGAGTTCATGTCGAGGAGTCCGTCATCGCCAGACCAAGGGAGGCCGGCACAGGCAGCGCGCCAACGCTGGACGTCCCTGAATCCGAGGTCTCCGCCATGCGTGACTTCTGGAAGGCCGCACCACTTGTCCTTGGGGATGGTTGCGTTGAGACGATCGTAGAAAATCTTCTCAGGCGTTCGAATCACTTGACGCCATGATTCCTTGATGACTCGCAGCTGGACTTCGGCTTTGCTGTCGGTGCCCTCGTCCACGCCGTCGCCGCGCGTGTCTTCGATGCTGAGCCAGACCATTGTGGACCGCGAGAAGAGGCGAGCGTTGACGTCAATGAGCTTGAACATGATGTACGGCTTCCAGCTCTTCAGCTCGCCGTCATCCCAAACCTTCGCCCATCGACCTTCGCGGAGATCCACACCTTGGAGCATCTCCTGCGCTTCGTCTCCGAGGCGGTCTCGGAGCCACTCTTCGTCCTCGTCGGTGAGCTTTCTGATGGTCGCATCCGTGCCTACCACAGCTCCAGGGCCTTCCTCCCAAGGATGAACGAAGTTCCAGAAGAACTCTTGGACAACTCTTAGGCCTTCTGCCGACTTGAGGCTGAAGGGTCGAGACGCGACTGCGCAGGAGTGGTCGAAGCGCGCGATACGCACGGTATCGCCGTAGATGCCGAGCACGAACGCGGCGAGGAAGCCGTGCGCGAACGTCAGACTTCGTGCGCTGACTGCGAGCTGGGACAAGGTGTCTGCGTGCGAAATGCCGCTTTCTCTTGCGAAGGGGTCTTTCTCGCACAGGTCCTTGGCTTCGATGACCATCGAGAAACGTGACCAGTCAAGACGGCGCATAGGAGCAGAGAGGGTGTCTCCGGGAAAAGACACCGCAATGTCGGGGCTGGACTTGTGATGCTTGTCGGCGAACGCCGAGAAGGGGAAAGCGATCTTCTGCGAGTGGCAGTTGTAGAACGACAGTTTCTTGTCGGCAGGGAAGTCAGCCACCAGGGCGTTGAAGATGTCAATCTAGCTCTCAATGATGAGAGGTGAGGGAAGAAGAGGAAGCGGCGGACGCACCAATGGCCCGTAACTGTCCACTTCTTTCCCCTTCTTCGGCTTCCATGAGGATGACAGGCTCTCGTCGGGACGCTCCAGAGTGCAAGGTGTGCGCGAAGGGACGAACGTGTTCAAGTAGGAGTCTAGGTCGCGTTCATAGACGTTGATCTTGCCGTGTATTTCCTGTCGCCATCCTTCCACCTGGTTGTGCTTCAGAGCATCTTCACGATTATGTGCTTGAGTCTTAGACTTCTTGGAGCGAGGAGTAGGCTGTCCGCTCATACCTTCGGAGGTAGAGTACGAGGAGCAGCTGCAGTAGCTGAAAATTGAACCCGTAGAAATCGACATCTTATAGTTCGAGCTTGTGGCTAAGGCAGAGTCGATGATGGTTGAAGTAGACAATGGATGGATGAGCAGGAGGCGCCGACAACCTGAAAGGCAAGTCTAAGCGTCACGCGTGATTTTGCGGCACTTGCCGCAGCCATGCCAGCCCACTCGCGTCCTGCGACACTCACCTGAAGATATTCGGTAAATTGATAGTCTGCGGAGTGGGCCTCTGGCTGCGAGTCGCCAGCAGGTTCGATTCGGGTAAGTGTACTGTAATACGCCGCGTCAGTCCCACTCGTCTCATCCGCGAGTTTCGCAGAAAACGGAGTACTCACGTTTCGTTGGTACACGAAGTCCAAGCGTACGCCTGGTCCGCTCGATGCTTATTGATATACGGATTAGCCCTCTCGAGGGCTAGGGCTGGGGCTTTGACTCGGACAATCAGCATTGATCGCTGAACAATGCGCCAAGACCTACTTCCTGTGGCTGCCGCTTCAGCAAGGCGCCTTCCACGTGTCAGATATGGCTATAGGCAGACAAAGGAGCCGTAGTGTCGCGTGTTCTGGGCGTTGAACCTGAGCCAGCGGAAGGAGGCAACCTGGCAAGACGTTGAACTTGTCGTGCTAAAACAGGAAACGCTTTTACAAACACGAGGCGGCCCGGTGCTCCGGACCCCTCTGATTGGGCGCCCAGCTTCCACGAGTGAGCTCCTCCTCCCCGTCATCAGCAGCGGAACTCCTTGCGATGATGTTTGAGCCGCGCGTTCATACTCCTTGAGCCTTCTGAAGTCACTCAAGAGGCGTGCCGTAGGTCCTGCAACATTACGCCCACTAATGGGCTGATGATGGCCAAAGTCATTGACGAGTCATAGCCGACCACTGATCCGAGTCGGACCTCCACGCACGGTCATGTTAGGCTAGACCTGGCAGTATTGTCGACTCGATTGTGTGCATGGAGATTGAAGCTCAGTGGCTGAAAGTATGTGAGTTACACAAATCTTCTTCGACCGCTAACTCGTATCCACTCGCACCAGTAGCAAGTGGGGTGTCTTCGCTTGCCATAGGCCCGAGGGGACGCTTGCAAGTTGCGACACTCCGTTCACACACTGCACTCCGACGACCTCGAGTTAGACCCAACGCCAGACGGCTTGCGGCGCCCTCCTGGGGAGGGAGAGTTCGCTTCTTTGCCTTCCTGATGCGTCACTTAGGACCCCTATAGAGGGCGCCCCGCCCCCGCCCCTACGACGCAGTGAGTTTCCTCGCCCTTCTCCGGCCAGTCGTCCCGCCGCGGCGTTCTGGTAACGGTGGCCAGTACTTCATCGTAAGTCAGCGGCGCCCGGCGTCCGAGTCAACTTCTGTCTAGCCTGGACAACAAGACCGCCGGAGCGATGGTCGGTGTTGGTGATGCTGAGAGGGGATTCGTAGACAATCGCGGTTCCCGCATGATAATCGCTGTCGTATGGCAAGATGGGTCGCCCAAAGTGCTGGTCGCTGAAGGTCTCCGTGTACTTACCAAGGAGGAATCTGCAGAGCAGTACACGATGGGCACATTCGAGAGCGTGACGAGATCGTCGAGGATGAATCGCGCCAGCACTCGCTATCAGCAAGTGTCCTATGATCACGACGTATGGGGGTGCTGTCCCGGGGCAAACAGAGAACGCTGTACAGATTTGCCGTCCCCGATGAAGCATGGAGGTCTTACGACTTTGTCGACAAGTCCCGCGGGATGAAGGGACGTAGTGGGCGAGGACGCGTGAAATCTGGCTCGTAGAGGTAAGTCCGCGAGCGAGGGAAGTCAGAAGTTGCCTGGAGCAGCTGTAGAAGTCACGCTGCGGACAGATGAATGGATATCTGCGATGGTTCCCCTCTAGAGCAACTGTTGACGTGCCGATTGAGGATCCCGAAGTGTCCAGATGCTAGGCGGTAGCCTCGAACCAAGGAGCTAGGTGACTAGTTGAGCCGCAAATGACTCAAGACGATGCTCATATTCTATCGCGGTATCGCACATGTTTACGTCCGGCTCCTCAACACTCTCGAAGAGAGACAGAAGTCTACCGACAGAGTCTACGCACATACGTCTCCGCGTTATTCGGGCGCCGGCGACACGACTTGATGCACAGGCCTTTAGGGCGGCGGTAGCGTCAGCAAGGACTCCATCCGCCAAGGTTGCATCAGCTCCTGGTGGCCAGAACCGATTCAGATACCGCTACTCGGCATCCAGGAACCAGAGGTCTGCCTGGTATCTCTGTCTTGCGGCTGAGAGACCTTAGTTTTGAAAACGTCGGAAGAGCCAACGACACGGCCGTCCTGTTCACCTCGGATACTGATGCAACGGGGATGCAACGGGGACAGGACGGCTACGGAGAACATGAACTGGCGCGCGCACGGGTTCCTTAGGATAGACATGCTCGAGAGATAGGACATGCTGACGCTCGAGCTGAGGCTCGCGAATGGTGTAGCGCTCGCTCCGAGCTCAAACTTCAACTAAGTGGTCGTAAGCAAGCGGAGGATGAGAGAGAGCAGAGGACACATACCAGACTCGGGTCGCTTCCGGATGGTGTGCAGGAGGGTCTGAGAGACGTTCATTAACCTGTGAAACTATGAGCGTAGGAGTGGTGGCCTCCGAGTACGCCAGGGTGACGACATATCGCAGTGGCCACAACGACTGCGAAGCCCGTGCATCACCTGCGAGTTTCCGCAGCTCGCATTGGGCACGAGTCGCATTGGTACGGGTTAGGCTTCGAGCGCCCTGGATGCGTGGTACGGTCCTGCGGTAACATTCTGCGCCGCTATGGCAAGAGGTGGCGCTCGAAGGGTATGTACACACAACATGGTGCTGCTGTACCCGCAAGCGATCGACGACGTAGAGCGCGGCACAGCACATCCATGCGAGGACATTACGACCCCGTGTGGAACCACTCATCCTCCAGCAACTTTGATGCCGAAGGCCTAAGAAGCGGATCGATAGTCAAGCACCGACGCACGAAGCGGCACGTCGCGCTGACGTCGTCCGTGCTCATTTCCTCACAAACCCAATCAAACGCCGTAAGCCACTCTTCCAGCGACATCGTCTGCGCCGGCGATGAGGCGTGCAGCGGTGCGCCTGATGAAGTTGGACCGTGAGTGGAGAAGCAGAGACTCGGGGGCATGCGGCGTGCAGCGTACCAGCGGCGTCCAAGAACGTCCCGGAAGTTTCGCATCTCTGCAGGAAGTCTGCGGGGAAGGGCCCGAGCAGATGGAAGATATGCGCGAGGTGCGCTTCGGCGGAATAGGACCTGATATGAACATCAAAGGGAGAGTATCCTGTGAGGGCCTCCAAAATCTACGGTGTCACGCTGGTAAGCGGGTGCTCATCGGCGCGTGAACGGAGGGAAGTAACGAACCATGCAACCAAAAGCCCAGATATCCACAGCTTTAGACCACGGATGGCCCAGCAAGTGCTCGGGAGCACGGCACGTTAAGGGGGTCTGAATCGTCGTGTTGCCGTCGATGCGGTCCAGAGGTATAGCTAGAGCGAGCGGTGAACGTGAGAATTAGACTGGAACGTGTGGTCATCCTACCGGCGCCGTAATCAGAGAGACAGATGTCGATCTGCTGCGGAGGGTGACGAAGCGCGAGTTGCACGAGCGATTGCGTCCTCACTGTTACCACAGGGTCCGGCGAGATGCTGGCGAAGACCTGCGGTGGGTATACCGTTGCAGGGTGCTCATGTAGGTATCTATCTACGTCTTCTGGCAGAACACTCAGCTTCACTAGTATGTTATCCAGTTTGAGATCTGTACGTGCTGTGAGCCTAGGAGCATAGGTCGCAGAAATGCAAGGCTCGGCTGACCTGTATGTGCCACATTCAGGACGCTGTGGAGAAAGTCGAGCGACAGGAGGGCCTGCCGTGCGATCACCTTCACTTCCGCGAGGCGAAGGCGAGCATTTGGTTGTGCACGACGAAAGTCGTCCAAGGACGACGCGCAGAGTGGGTACACCACACACCAGTGCTCCCCGTGGATGCTGTGTGCTCTGAACATGCGCCGGGGTATCGCGCAATGCGCATAGCCGGGATGTCTCTTGTCCGTGGCCTCATCGGCCTTCATGAGCATATGGGCAACCTGCGTCTCGAACAAGACATCCTGAGCCTCGCCGCAGGTGGCGTTCACCGTGAGGATCTTCACGGCCACGTAACGATATCCAGTATTCCTGTTCGAAGAAAGTCAGCGTGAGCAGGGTGTCCACCACCCGGTGATTCGTACGTGTATTCCTTGGCCAGCCATACGCTCGACCAATTGCCCCAGCCGAGCTTCCCGACGACTTCGTACTTGCCATCGCACAGCTTCTCGCCCAGCCTGGCCGGATAATAACCCCAGGGACCGTCTTTGGGGCTCAATATGAGCGGCTCTTCCCAGAATGCGGACTCTGGGGGCACAGTAGGCTTGGAGGCGTAGCGAGGAGCTGTACAGGTCAAGCAGCCGATGCATCGAAGAGAAAAGGCAGGAGGATAGGAAGTAGAGGAGCTCCTGTTCGTCAGACGAACCCCGCATCCAGCGCGGGGCCACGGAACGGAGGCAAACACCGAAGGTGGTGCCCGATAGTGATGCTGTCGGTGCCGATGGGCAGATACTGACGGGCGTCCTCGCAACCTGGCAATGTCGGCGACAAGGCCAAGATGCATTCCAGAAGGAATATGCATCATTTGGCACGCCCTCCAGAGTCCGGTATGGGTCACGACTGAGAGACTGATAGTGACGGTGCCTGCTTTTAGAGTCTAGATGGATGATGCTGCAACGATCCTAGCAACACTGGCCATGGGTTATAGGATCGAGTACTGTAGACAACAACCTCCGAGGCGGCCACTTCGACTGAACGACTATCGGTCTCTCTCGGTGTGAAGGCGAAATCTGCAGTTGATGACATGACAGCAAGAAGTGAATGGTATAGCAATCCGATATGGTGTAGTGGCTAACATTATCGCCTCTCACGCGATAGCCCGGGGTTCGATTCCCCGTGTCGGAATCCTTTTTGCCCCCACTGCACATCCCACTCCTGCTCGTCCCATCCACGCACCGTGACACTGGAGATCCTGCAGCGACTCCCATGAAGTACTTACCTTGAAATGCCCGCACCGCCTATCCATGTTCCAGGCCCACGTACGTAGTCCTGCATGCACGACCAGAAAGCTCTATTGTACACTACTTGTACGAAGACAGCGCGCGTCGTCTCGTGGCAGATGGATGGATCAACTCCTCCGCCGGCAAGCCGCAGATCGTCGACAATGCAAGGGCGTGGTATCGGTGGGTGTATCGACAAGGGACGGGGTGCAAAGCGTGCGTGCGTAGGAGGTGAGGTGAGGTGAAGTCCGTGCAGGGGAGCGGGAAGGGAATGAGGGAGGGGACGGGAGGGTATGAGGACGTGCGGAGGGTAGCGGTATGGCCAGGCGGCATATGATAGAGGACGGGAGAACGAGAAAGACGGGATTGTCAAACGAGGGGAGGGCATGCCGCGCGGCGGAGGGGGTAGCGGTACTACTATAATATCATAGGTGCGAGTGCGAGTGCGAGTCGCGAGTCCATGCCTTACTGGCGAGCAATCCATCCATCCATTCGGTCCACCCTCAATCGATCCAGTCCATCCGTCCAAGCACTCACCAAACCACCGCTCACGGCGGCGCAGCCGAATACGCCGGCGGCGGTGGGCCCTGTCCATGTGCATGTCCATGCGCGTCCCCATGGATCGTCGCACTGCTCTCATACGCCGTGGCCGCATACGGCGACTCCCCCTCCTCCCCCTTCGCACCCGACGGACCGCGCGAATGCCCGCCCACAGCGGTATAGAACGTCGCGTCCGTCGCGTCCGCCGCGTGCCCCCCGCCCGCGCGCCTCTCGTACGGGTTCGGCATCGGGTGCGGGTCCGAGAACGGGTCCGTCGGCGGACTCTGACTCTGGCTGGGGAGTTGGCTGGGGAGGGGAGGCGCCCCGGGCGGGGGCTGGAAGTACGTCGCCTGTGTAGGCGTCTGCGGGGCCGAGGCGGGCGGCGGGCGGAGTGCGGGCGGGGGCGGGCTCGCTATCCGCTGCGCGTGCGACTGTGTGGGGCGGTGTGAGGGCGTTTGGCGGGAGAACGCGTCGGGCGGCGGGGAGCCGTAGCCTCGTGGTGGGGCTTGTCGTTGGTACGACACCCCAGGAGGGTTCTGGTACTGCTGCTGTTGCGGTTGTTGGTGGGAGTATGAAGACTGCTCGACGCGCGCGCTGTCCGCGAACGGATCGCGCGGCGGCGAGACTGCGCCGACGCGGTGCATAGGGACCTGGGAGGACGGGTACGGGTACGGGTACCCCGCGCCCGGGGGGAGTGGGCTCGTGCGCTGCGGCTGGCGCGCGCTCATCGCGTACGTCTCTCCGCCCTGCGGCGCACGTTGCGGCTGCGGCGCGTACACACTCCCAGACGAGGTGTACGGGTCGACGGCGCGGCCGTGCTGGTCCCACTGCTGGTACGACGCGGATGGGCGGCCCTGGGCGCCGTACGCGGACGCGGTGAGCGGGATCTCGGCGTCGGACGCGGTGGGGTTGAACACGGCGACGGAGGCGGTCGATTCGAGCACGGCGGGGTTCGCGACGGGGTTGTAGGGCATGCCCATGCCGGCCGTGGACATCGCGAGCTTCGCTTGCCTGCGCAGATACAATGTGAGTAGATGAAGGAAGCATACAACTGGAGCGGGCGCACCGAGCTTTGCGCCGCTCGTAGATGACGTGCGGCTTCGCCTGGTTCATCTTGTGGTAAATGTACCACATCGCGCCGATGGTGATGATGGTCGTCGTCCCGAGCACGACGTCCTTGATGATCGTATCCCGCGTACTCGACGAGCCTTCCTCGCACCCCGTCAGCCAACTGCCCCACTACCACACAGGTTCGCAGGACTCACCGTCCTCAGACTGCTCCAACGCGACGCCCAGATACACCGTAATAAACTGCTTCGGGAGCGACAGAATCGCGGCAATGGAGAACGTCCAGATGCCCATGCCGCACGTGGAGAAGACGGCGGTGGTGAAGTGGCCGGGGATGGCGCTGAGCCGGGCGATGAGCGCAATCTTGAAGCCGCCCTCGCGCACGACGCGCGCGAGGCACGCGTACGAGAGCTTGTTCTTCTCGAGCTTCTCGCCGCGCGCGGCGCAGCAGTACTTGAAGGCGCTGCAGGGGCCGGAATTGGAGTTCACGGTTCACGTCCATCGCAGATTCAGTTCAGTCGAGTTCACATGCAGATGCGAATGGGCGGCAGGGACGAAGGGCAGGAACGACAAGATGCAATCAGCTTCTCCTCAACGCCCTAGCAGCAAAGGGAGGAACAGCACGCACTAGAAGTTGCCGACCTCGCCGAGGAACGTGCCCGCGGCGACGATGCCGAAGCCGGGGCCGAGGCCCCAGACGAGCCCGCAGAGGATGGCGACGATCTCGTGCCCGAAGAGCGGCGGGAAGGAGATCACGAAGAGCACGCCGATGGGGATCGTCCAGCCGTACGGGAGGCTGTGGGCGAAAGAGTTAGTACCGGTCTGGGTATTCAGGCGTGAGGGAAGCGGGAGACGGAGAGAGGAGGAGGGGGCGGGAGGTGCGCGTCCGGACGTTTGGCAGGACGTGTACGGATATCACGAGCGGGCACGGGAAGCTTGCTTGCGCAGGGGACCGCTAACGCGGGCGCTGGTGCCACGGAAACGAGGAAACCAGCACAGCGATCTCTCAGCTCGCGGGCGCACACACAAAGTCGACTGGGATCAGCCGGAGCTGTGAAGTCGCGGGATGAGATGTCACGCCGGGGCTTTGTGCGCGCCGCTCGCTGTCTCCGGACACGCCCCATGGGAAGCCCAGGACGCATTCGAGAGCGACTGGGCGACTGGGAAACGTTACGCTCGCTGAGCGGTGTGGCGGCCCCACGCGTATCTGGCGACGCGCCGCCTCCATGTGACTGCCGCACGGCGTGGCGCCAAGAACGCAGCCCAAGAGTACGCAGCCCAATAGCACACAGCGAACGGAAGGCGGAAGAGACTCACTCGTGCATCCAGTCAGCGGCGGGCCTGAGCCAGTGTACGATCTGCTTGTGGTAGACGGTGAAGAGGATGACGCCGACGAGGGCGACGGTGAACGCGACGTAGTACCCTTTAGACACACACATCACGCCGAACGCCGAACGTGAGTGCCGGTGAGAGCAGCAGGAGAGAAGGGGACGCACAGATCCACTCCTTGCGCAGCCAGTAGGACCATCGCATCATCGCCTCCCAGTCGAACACGCTCGTCTTCGCGAGCTCCTTCGCCTCGCTCGGCGTCGGGCTCGGCGTCCGCGCCATCGCCCGTCCCAGCTCCACATTCGCCCCCGCCGCCGCCCTGCCCCTTTCCCACCCCGCCCCCTCCTTGCTCGCCACTACGCCTAAAGGGCCGCCGCCGGGTTTGGAGGGGTCGTCGTCGGCGCTGGAGTCGGAGTCGAGGGAGGCGGCGGAGGCGTCGAAGCGGGCGGGGTGGGGGCGGCCGTGCGGGGGGTAGGAGGGGTAGGAGGGGTATGGGTGGGTGGTGGTGGTGGGTACGGGGGGTGCGGTGGATACGCCTGCGTAGGGGATGTTGGAGGCGGGGGTGCGGGGGTATGCGGAGGCCATTCGCTGCTGCTATTAGTCGGTATTGTCGTCGTGCTCGAGCGGGCGTGGCGTGGTGGGGTTGAGGAGAGTCGGGGTGTCGCGTCGTTTACCAGAACGGGGACCAGCGAGGATGGGTAGAAAGAAAAGAGGAATGAGAAGGAAAGGGAACGAGGGAGGAGGAGGAGGAGGAGGAGGAGGAGATGGTTGTTGTGAGGCAGAGAGGGTTAGTGCTTGGCGTGGTGTGTCGCGCGACGCGCTTTCCCACGGCGCGCACCTTCCTCCATCCCACTGCTGCAGCGCTTCCCGCAGCGTCCCTCTTCTCTCCTCGCATCGCTCAGCCTGCACCCCGGAATCACAACAACAACACTCGTTCGCTCGCTCGCTTCTTGTGGGGCTCTTTCTCGTACATAGTCTTGGTCTGCTTGGGTCTCGGCTCTCTAAGACATGCACTACTCAACGCCAGTTACTCTTGAGAGAAGAAGGCGCGCGACAATAAACTGGCTCGGGCATGTCGCCCGGCGGGGCACTGCGCCTGCCCGTGTATTCCTGTACATCCTCGATCGAATAGTCTACTCCATTCCCTCTCCTGTCTTCGAGTCGGGTGTCCGTGCTCGACACGCTGACAGCCAAAACGCGCTCGGGCCCTGCGTCTGAATCTGATGCTGTGGATGTGTGTACGGTCTACGGTCTCGCGACGACGCGCCTCTGACATTTTCCATCAAACCGCCGGACTGCCGCTCCCTATGACAACCGAGGAATATCATGTATCGTACTCGCTCGGTAGGCGTACGCTCGTTGACAAAAGTTTACACTCTCGCACTGGCAGTTCACGCAGCTCACGCATACGAAGGGGAAAGAAAGAGACAGCTGGAACGGGGTGACTGGCACCCGTCAATTCGGATCGGAGCGTACAAACTAGCACACCACCGCGCGCCGCGCGGTGCATACAGCACGACAACACTACAGCAAGTATCCTCCATCGCAGCACCACGCACGCGCGGCCTGTACCGTCCGGGGTATCCCTGTCCTCCTCCCAAACCCATCCCTCAACGCGCTCAACCAAACCTCTCAGTTCGGGAGCGCGTTGATCTGCTGCTGCAGCTGCCCATACACCGTCGACACGGCAGGGCATCCCTGGCCCGGCCCGTTAATGTTCTGCAGCGTGACCAACAACGCAACGATGCGCGCCTGCTGGTCCGCCTTGCTCTGGCCCGTCGGGAACGAGACCGCGACGGACGGGTTGTGCACCGCGTGCCCCGCGGCGACGTTCGCGTTCAGCGACGCGAGGAACTGGTCCCGCGGGGGCGGGCACGAACAGGGGATGTTGATGTTGTTGAGCCCCTTGCAGTTGCCGGTGCCGTCGGGGCTCGTGCCCGCTACGACGCCGAAGTCCGGGACCAGACTCGGGTCGACGCCGCCTGCCGCCGGGGCCGCTGGGGCCGGAGCAGCCGGGGCAGGCGCAGGGGCGGGCGCAGGAGCGGGCGACTGCCCAGCCTGGATAGCCTTGGCCTGCGCGCCGAACGTGGTGGCGGCCTGGGGGCACCCTTGGCCGGGGCCGCGGATGTTCTGGAGGGTGACGGTGGCGGCGTTGAGGCGCGCGAGCTGCGAGGCCTGCGAGGCGTCCTCGGGGAAGGAGATGGGCACGGCGGGGTTGTTGACGACGAAGCCGGCGGCGACGTTCTGGTTCAGCAGGGCGAGGAACTGGTCCCGGGGGGGGCGGGCAGGCGCACGGGATGAGGATGGGCTTGCCGTCGGGCCCGGGGATGCCGTCGCAGTTCCTGTGGGGGAGGTTAGTGTGAGGAGGGAGAGGAGGAGACAGAGGGATGAGCGTACCCGGTGCCGTCGGGGTTGACGCCGGGCTGGACGCCGAACTGGGGGACGAGGTCGGGGTTGACGTCGCGGCGGAGGAGGGGCGCGGAGTGGACGGAGGCGGCGATGGCGGCGGCCGTGAGGACAAACGTCGAGAACTTCATCGCGTAAGTGTTGTCGTTGTCGTTGACTTGGTTGGAAAGAGTGCTAGTAGGGAGTGGCGGGTGCGGAGTCGACCGGAGGGGGCAGGCGTAAAAGAGAGGGTGGGAGCGGTGCTTCAAGCTCGCGAGGAGGAAAGAGTACGCCCGGCGTAGGACTAGGAGAGAGGGACCGTTCCAGCTGTCGAAGGAGAAAGAGAGAGAGAGAGAGAGAGAGAGAGAGAGAGAGAGAGAGAGAGATGGAGAGATGAGGGATGTTGGACTTTGCCGGGGTTTATAAAGGCATTGATGATGTCCAAGAAAGAGGCACGAGGAGATGGAGGGAGATCGTTGATCCGCACACATCATCCGCTCAAACTCGCCCTCGGTTGCCATCGAGACCTCCTCCAACCTCCTTCCAATCTTCCTCATCTCGTACACCCTTTCATTCCAGCGCTGCCTTCTATCGCCGCCGTGAAGCCTTCGCGCTGTATACATGAACCGTGCATCCCACGTCCCCCATGCACAAGCATCTGTCCACGCTCGGCCACAAGCACAACCCCTCCCATGCATCCCATGTTCGACTTTGTTTCAACTTTTCTTTTGAACGGCACCGGATCCAGCCACGGTTCCCATGATAGTTACCGCCCCCTGGGGCCGCTTCGGCAAAATTGCTCTCTCCATGCCCAACGTCTAGGCACATCGTAACACTATCGTAACCCACGCCGCCCGGCGCCCTCGTAACTCGTCCACCCGGACGCGCGCCGCCGACTTACCTCCCTCGCAGCTCCATCGCACCTGACAGGAACGTGCTTGGAGCTCAAATAGCTAGAGCCTAGATAGCCTGCGCAGACACTTCCTGGCACCTGCTCTCATCCAACGTCACTCAACGCCGCCCGTCCACACACGGTGCACGCCTGTCTGGCTCGAGCACACCCACGCTCGGCGAACAAGGGTGACGTTGATGGATCCTGTCTCCCGTCGCCCTCCTGGCGAATGCGGGGTTGAGCTCTGAGCGCTGAGCTCTGGGCGCTGGTTACCACGTCTACCGCGCGCAGAAATATCTTCGCGATCTTCTGCACCGTGTGGTCCTGCGCGGGTCTCCTCGGCATGGCCACTGGCAGGCGCGCCAAGCTCGCGTCGGCGCCGTGAGTGGGTCTCTGGCAAGCTCAACGTTGACGTTCAAGCTCGGACTCGGGCCGTATACCTGATGTGCCGTCTGAGGTGAGTAGCGCGACGCGTTCAGGGAAGAGCGGGCACTCTGCAGTTCGAAGGTACGTACGTTCAGAACGCGAGGGCTACACAGCAAGTACGGGGAGGATGTACCGCAGCGAGATGGATGTGCCCTGATGCATGATGCATGATGGCCAGGACACTGATGATGCGACCGCACATCCCATCGCCTCAGGACACGATCTTGTGGTGCGCCCGCGTCCGGGTCCGGCTTGCATGGAGTGTCAGGAAGATGGAGAGCTGACGGAGAGAATGCTTAGTCGGCCACAGGCTCACGGCATAGTGGTCGTCGTGGCAGTACTAACAATCCAAGTCAATCACCATGCATTCGCACGGCAGGATCCGTATGAGATCTCAGAGGAGGCGGAGAACGCCACTCTTCAACGCACGAGCTGACGACGAAGTCTATCATCCGTTCCAACGAGTTCCTGAGCTGATGAAGGGGTACATAGGGCTAGTGTGCGGTGCGCGATGGTGGCTCCGGGAGAGGCGGTGGCGCGCTGCAAGTGGTTTCGGAGTCTATCGCTATCCTTCAGCCTGCACAGGAGTCAATTGGACTCGAGTAGCGACCTGGTGTATTGAACTAGGAACTTACCGTTCAACGAGGGAGGCTAGGGGAAGCGTATGTACTGACCAGTCGTTGCTCGGGGTTTCGACTGGTACGTCTATCCTTCTCGCCTGATGAGTCGGATGCTCGGAGGCACGAGGTTCCTGTAGGTACCTCAGGAGAGGACTAGAGACCGTGTAAGCCACACAGGACACGTATCCTGACTCGATACATACCGGTGAGAGGAGACATCTTGTCGAGAAGCTGATGACACTTACTTGTTGCGCATTCAGGTTAGCAGACATCGACTTCTTCAGCTCGTCGTCCCAACTGGGCTCGTAAGCTTGAAGTATAGACATGTAGCTTGACTGCATTTGACCTGTAAGCCGGTGAGAGCGTACAACTTGCTGGTGAGAGTCGTGCACAACGACTCCAATTTGCTGCTGCGGGCGAGGAACGGCCACGTGCATCGTGACATAGCGCGTCCACTCGATCGCGTCGTTCTACTGCCGGCACGCGTCGCCGAGTGTCTGGTTTGCAATACTCTTTCAAATCTCGGGGTAAGAACCATAGCTAATGTCGGACTGAGAGGGGTAGGTTGGGATCCCGGCATCAAAGCTTCTCAAAGACGCACGGACTCTACTCGTCCCTACCGGTTCATGAATGGGAAATGGCATTAGCGGCTATGGCGTTCGTACTAGATAGTTGATACAGCATGAGGAAGTCTAGGTACCGGCGGTCAATGACAATGATAACGAGACGAGGTGAGATCTATATACGCTGGGATGAGACGGGTCAGTGCGATTTGCGTGAGGCGGGCGGTCCATGGGTCGTGCGTGCGTAAGGGTCGGCATGAACGTAGAATTGAGACAGGGATTTGATGAGATGTGTTAACGTGTGTTGCGTCAGGATACAGCGATGTCGTGATGAGAGGCCGCCGAAGAGCGAGCGTCCTCTGTTCAGCTGTGCGTTGCCGCCGCCTCTGGGTCATGAGCCGTGCTCTGGCTGCTCGCGTCGTCCGCCTGCTTCCGATGGCCCACGACGCCCACACTGCGCAGGAACACCAACGCCAATATCGCGCCTACCATCCCTCGTGAGCTTCTCCACACGACACAAACCGCAGTCTGAAGCACGCACCACAAAACCCGAACCCACACCCCGTCCACATCGCGTCCTTGTACGCGTCGAGCTGCGCCTCCCTCGGCGCGTTCGTCCCGCTCTTATCCACCACCACGCCGTACCGTGCCGCGCTCTCGCTGAGCGTCGCGTCGAACACGATCGTGCTGATCGCGAGCCCGAACGCGGTGCCGACCTGCGTGAGCGTCTGGAAGAGCGCGCCGCCGACGGACTGCTCGTGCGGGAGGCACACCTTCGCGACGAAGAGCGTGCCCGTCGCGAACACGAAGTCCGCGCCGAAGACGGAGAGGATCGCCGCGGGGAAGCCGAACGCCCAGAACGGCGCGGAGGGGTCGATCACGGCGAAGAGGAGGTTGGCGAGCCCGGTGAAGAGCGTGCCGATCACTGGAGATGGGGGTCAGAGGGGAGAGTGGGAGAAGAGAGAGGAGGGCTTTACCGATGAGGTAGACGACGGGGATGTGCCCGACTACGAGGGCGACGATGAGGTTGCACAGTACGCCAGTGACGAACATTGGCAGCAAGCGGACCATGGTCAGCACCGGGTTCAGGCCGACGTAGTCCTGATAGTACAGCTGCAAGCGAGGTCATGTCCCGTCCTCGCCATCGAGTGAATCCGCCTGCCACGCACCTGGATCCAGAACGTGAACGCGTTGAAGCTGCACCATTCGAGGAACGTGATGCAGAGCACGACCGCGAGCTTGCCCCGCGCGCGCGTCCAGACCGTCACGCTCATGAGCGGCGGCGGCGTCCACCAGCGCTCGCGCGCGTCGTCGTGCCGCGCGTGGATCTGCTCGAGGTAGTGCTCCCAGAGGATGAACAGCGCGAGCAGGATGACGCCGACGATGATGAGCGCGATGATGTCTGAAGCAGAGGTGTTTGGGCGTCTGTTCGAGCGGAACGGAAGGCGGAGTGGGGACTTACAGTCGGTCTTCCACCCGTTTGGAGCGATGCTGCCGTCGCTCAGGACGAAGATGATCAGTGTGAGGCCGAGTGTGACAAGGAAGGCTCCGAGCCAATCGACCCGCCTGATCCATCCACACTGTCAGCTGGACTGTACCGTTAAAACGATGTCCTCTCAGCACATACCGGTCTTCGAGATGATACGGGAGGTCCTTGTCAATCGAGACCATCGCACCAAGCACGCAGACCGCGCTCAGCCCAGTCAAGAACCAGAACGTCGAGCGCCACGTCTTCCTATATGCACATCAGCACCGTACGCGCGGCCAGTCCGAGGGAACGCGAGTGCATACGCGGTAAGCTGGGTGAGGACGCCACCCACCGCAGCCCCGATGGCCGCGCCTACCGGGGCGCCTGCCGCGAAGGTCGCGAACGCGATGGACCGGATTGGGGACGGGGGAAAGTTGTGTGCGAGGATGCCGAGCTATGGCGCGGAACAGGGTTCAGGGCTCGAGCGGAAGGCTGGACGAGGGAGGACGTGCACTCACCCCAGCTGGGATGCAGGCTGCCGCGCCTATACCTTGGAACCCGCGTAGGACGTCGAGGGTTATCTCGTCTATCTGAAGGTGAGTACCTCCGCGGTGGATGGAGCAGAGCAGCAGAACGTACCATTTGCGAAACCGCATCCCAGTCCGAGAATACCCATGAACCCACAACCGAAGATAAACGTGTATTTGCGCCCGTACAGGTCCGCGATCCGACCAAAGAACAGGAGCAGACAGCCCTTCGCGCGAGATGAGTTCTGCGACGCCGAGGACACCGAAGAGCAAGGGGAACGCACCGAACTGAGCGAGTACGCGGAAATGATCCATTGAAGCTTGTACTCGACTATGTTGAGCTCCCTTCCGATAGTTGGGAGCGATATCGCGACAGCGGTAGCGTTCGCGGTCTACCCTCGCGTCAGGATGAGGTCCAGAGACACTGTAGGGTCGCGAACTTACGTTCAGAATCATGGCAAGCGTGACGGTGCCGATGAGGATGACATCCTTGGCGAGAGAGCGTGGTGGGCGTGGAGGGGAGGTGGTCGCGACGCTGTTCCTCTTTTCGTCGGTGGTGGAGGAGGACATCTTGTCGTCTCGTCCGTCCGCTCGCGAGCTCGGTCTGCTTAAAGAACCTGAGGTGGCGCCAGGCATTACTCGATGTGCCTCGGGCCGTGGTGCCGCTCGAAGAAGCAATCGCTTGGACGAGGAGGGATGCGCGAGCGCGGTGGATGCTCGTCGCAGTCAAGGACGGACATCGTATATAGCCGAGCGTTCGACGACATGGAATATGAAAATGTCGTATGGTTTACTCAGATCGCGGATATGTTTTGACGAGCTGCTGACGGCCGCCGTCCGCCCCTCGCGCAGATCTCAGATCGGGCCTTTGATCGCTGACGAATCCCGAGTGTGATCGTGTCCGAATAAGGCAGGCGTAGTGTTCATTCGGGCACATGATGGGTTTCGACGCGCTGCACTCGACCCACATCGCCGACCAGGTCTGTAATACCTACGCACAGCAACTTATGTAACGTACTCTCTCAGTAGAATGGAGAGTATTCACCTACTGCCTGCAGATCATAACTTGGCTCTCATATGGAGGTCACCACCGGGGGAGAGCTGAGAAGACATGCGGGTACGACGTCGATCCCTGCATGGCGGGATGATAAACATGGGAGAGTCCTGTGGCGATTGTGCTTCAACACAGGCAAGTAATGGAATGTCGGGCAGATGTGCACGCAAGCATGAACACGGGTGTCAGGCTGCGACACCAAAAAGCATTCCGACACGGGGAATCGAACCCCGGGCTATCGCGTGAGAGGCGATAATGTTAGCCACTACACCATATCGGATCGGTATACGCTCCGGCTGTAGCGTATACAACGCTTGGTGCCCGCGCAGTTCGCGAGTGGCTTCGGAGGTTGTGAGTCCAATCGACTGTCGCACAACTCTCTCTCCTCAACGTCGAGTGCTCGATGATACGTAACTCGCTCTCGCTAGGACTATTGCAGCGCTATACTCCGAGAGCAGGCATTGATGTGAATTCCCCACAGTGCCTATTTCCGAAGGCGCGACCGACGCGCATTCCTTGCCGCACGCGTCTTGGCCTCGTCGCCTTCTGCATTGCAAGGTGGGGAGAACGCATGTTTACTGGTCTTCACCGGCAGCTTCACTCGCAGGCACCATGCTCGGTCCAAGCACTGTCGGCATTTGTCTTGCGAAATCCAACTGCTTTTGCTCCTGTCGTTCTCTCTCTTCTCTTCGACGTATCGGTTTCTTGGCCGGTACGTATGGCCTCTCGCTACGCCTCCAATCCAGCTGGCCCCATAGCGCTCGCATTCTGGGAAGAGCTGCTCATCTTGAGTGTTGATGATGGTCCTTGGGGCCACCGTCCTGTCCGATTGGGGCGAGAAACTACACGATGGCAAGTAAGAAGTCGTCGGAAAGCTCGGCTGGGGCAAGTGGTCGAGCGTATGGCTTGCCAAGGAGTATAGGTACGATTCACGGGGAAGTTCGACACTCTGACCTCGCTCAAGTTTTCCACACAGGACCACCCGATATCGTCAGGTTCGACCCTCTCTTCGTTCGAGACGAAGATCCTACACTGACAGGTTTGGGGTTGCAGATCATTGACTGCCTCGCAGGATGTTCTCCCTGTGGCATTCGTACAGAATTATATTCCGCCGAAGCCCACCTACCGCTTATTTTACAGCTGCTCGGACCCATTCCGGCAGACTTCTGACAGAGATGTGAGGATTCCGCAGGGTTCGTTGACCGCGCCGGTACGCGGTGCGGCACGCCCCGAGGCTCTCCTCTCCACTCACGCTCCTCCATCAGGTGTTCCCCTACGCGCTGCATCCCCGGCGCAGAGGATGTTGCTAGAAGAGTGCCTGACAAGATTCCACTGGGTTCGCGAGGAAATGAACGAGCAGAATCCCAACGCGAACCCGCCGCTTCTTGCCTCGGTGCTTGACCCTGAATCCGTTGCGGAGGCCATCGGCCTGTGAGTTGCTGGAGGACCACTGGCTCCGGATATGGCTCCGGATAGCCCAGTAACGTCCCGACGGGGACGTGTGACATGCAGAGCTCCGAGCCGCTCCCCCGGTCGAAGCCTGATTTGATCTGCAGGCTGTGAAGAGTAGGCACAAGATCAATGCCCGGTAGGTCCAGAGAACCTGGTACCCGAACGTTGTCACTGGAAGCATTTCTGCATCCCGATACCTCGACCGGATGAAGCCGCGTTATAGGGCCTCGTGTTATTCATAAAGTTCTGTCCTCTCACGCTCCAGCACCAGTCTACGAATACCATAGTTGCTGCGGTAGAGGCTGGTCGTCTGGGCGGAAGTGGACGTTTCCTCCACTCTCCTTTGACCTGCAATCGCGCACTACCCTCCGGAAGGACCCCACCGCCGCCACTCCGAGTCCAGAAATGACTTCAGAGGCTACGAACGAACGCAAATCGGTGCATCCTGGACCGTGGTATGTCGACGGGAGCGGTAATCTCCCCGACTTCCGGCAAGACGCGGATTTGTGGTTCGAGGACGGAAGTATCGTGGTCGTCGCGGGGAACACTGGATATCGCGTGCATACGTCTCTCCTCACTCGATTCTCGCCCATCTTCCGAGATATGATGGTGATGCCGCCGCCGCCGGATGCACCTGCGGTCCAAGGCGTCCCTCTTGTCCATGTCCCGGATAGCGCGCACGATTTCAAGTGTCTCCTACGTGCAATATACGAGCCGCGTAGGTACGCACGCCCGCGAAATTTGGAGCCATGCGCGTGGAACTGATAGGTCTCTTGCGTTTGCGCCTATGTTCCTGCACAGGCTTCTCGACGTCGCCCAGGCCGACATACCGTTCGCAACCATATCGGCGCTTATACGTCTCGGTCACAAGTACGAGATGCCGGACGTCGTCGACGAAGCCGCACGCCATCTCGAAAAACACTTCACCACCGACTTCAAGACATGGATGAAGTACTGCGATAAGGAGGACTTTTCGGACATCGAGTTCTCTGAAGACAGGAACGCGGACTACATAGAGGCCGTGAACCTCGCACGGTTGACGGGCAGGAACGCGTCCTTACCGCTCGCTCTCTACTGCTGCTGTCAGCTCGACATATCTGAGATCCTGCAAGGGGTAGAGCGCGAGAGTGGGGAAATCGTGCGTTTGAGCCTTGACGATGCCGAGCGCTGCATTCGCGGTCGGGAGGGCCTCCTGCGGGCATCGGCTGAGCTCATGTCCGTCGTCGAGAGCGAAGCTCGCGGTGGCGCACCCTGCGATTCTTGCACGCGCCAGGAGCAATGCGCGCGCAAAATGAAGGATATGTTGGAAAGCGTGTTGCTCATGCTTTGCTACCACCTCACCACCGAGGTGCTCTCTGGAAAGAAGCCCATGGGGTCCCTTCTGGCAAACGACGCCGGCGGGAGGGGATCGCTATGCCACGACTGCCGCGATTCCCTCTTCGGCCAGTATCGCGTCCGCCAGCGCATTACCTGGGGAGAGCTCCCGAAGATTTTGGGGATCTCCGCGGATGAGTTGTTTCCAATCGTATGGGTTGAACCGCATCTCGGGGACACGGAGATGTACTGAGCGGTGTAGCTGGGTATGTCACGTCCTCATATGTCGTTATGTCATGGAGATACGCGCTGTGCTGAACTTACCACCTGCACAGCTCGAGTAGGAAGCTATCTGTGCTCGAAGGCGGGGAAAGTAGAGTATGATATATCGGAGGAAGACTGCTTCAGCACGCCATGGATACGGGTGAGACTCGTAGTAGACGCACTTCACTGACCTGCTGGAGTAGTCTTTCAACCAATCGATCCATATGTGAATATTCACGAGCATGGAACTTCTGCTGAGTTCGCATACTGTGCGGCATCTGCGGGAACGTGGAGGGATGAGTGAACGGGTTGAAGAGACTTGCACTGCCGGAAGCTGAGCGCTGAGCAGCGATGATCGTACAGAGTCGTCCCATCACGGTCCGACGTCGTCTTGAAATCCCGCCGACTGACACCGGGCACCACCAAACCTTGTGAGTCGATGCTCGCCCGGACCACGACTCATTTCTTAAGCTCGAGCAGGACACTACAATGCAAGCACGCAGAGCAAGGTAGGCGAACAACATGGAATTGGCTAGTAATACACAGAGAGGGAACACGGTCATTATCATCACGAAGGCATCCCATCGCTCCGTCGGCATCTGAAAGGATTAACGGGGTACTTAGGAGCCAAAGAAGTGGGAGGGGAAACGACACCGAACGAGGGACGCCGAGTAGTCGTATAGCGGTCGGAGGCAGGGAGCAGGAAGATGCGAAGGAGAGACGTTTTAGGCGGCCACCTTCTCCTCGTGGCTGTCCACCTCGTGGACCTCGTGCTAAAACAGCGAAGGAGTAAGCATCGTGTCACGGGGAATAGGGAGCTCGATACGTACCTTGTCGCGAACGACGTCCTGGAGGGTCTTCTTGCCGACATCGCGCTTGATGTTCCAGGCAGTGAAGGTGTGGCCCTGCGCGAAGACCTCCTCGATCTCCTCGAGCGTGCGGCCGGCAGTCTCGGGGAACATGAAGAAGATGTGGATGAAGGCCGCAAAGTTGAACGCGCCGAAGATGAAGTACGTCTTCCAGGCGATGTTGGAGAGACCGGGGGGAACGGCCCACGCAAGCGCGAAGTTGAATGCCCAGTTCGCGGCTGTATCATAGCGGTCAGTGTACGCGTTGCAGGAACAAAGACGACACGGGTGGCTTACCGGTAGAGACGGCGACGGCCTTGGCACGGACGCGCATGGGGAAGATCTCAGCGGGGTACGTCCAGGAGACGGGACCCATGGTGATTGCGAAACTGCAGACGAAGAGGTAGGAGAACACGATGATGGCCTTGGTGATACCGTCGTGGCCGGAGATGACCCAGACACGGGAGCCGTCAACGGTGCCCCACTCTCCGAAGCGGCCCTGGAGGCCACCGACGAGCATGAGCCAGAAGCCCATGAGGAGCGTGCCGGCGAGGAGCATGGGGCGGCGGCCCCACTTGTCGATGTAGATGATGGCGGGGACGGTGAAGAGCACGTTGAGCACGTACTGCACCGAGTCGGCGATGAGGTTGCCGCGGCGGCCGGTGAGACCCGCGCCCTGGAAGACGTAGATGATGTAGTACATCATGATGTTCATGCCCGAGAGCTGCGACCACATCTGGAGCGACGCGCCGAGCGTGACGCGGCGGAAGATGCCGGGCTTGAGGAGGTCGAGGTAGGACTTGGCACCCTCGGTGCGCTCGAACTGGACCTGCTCCTTGATTTCGTTGATTTCGAGCTGCACGAGCTCGTTGTTGGGGTCACCCTTGCCGTGGAGGTCAGCCAGGATCTCGAGCGCCTCGGCATCGCTGATTATTGGTTAGTTTCGCTGCATGGAAGTTCGGGACATAGGGGACGTACCGGTCGTGGTCGACGAGCCAACGGGGCGACTCGGGGAAGAAGAGCATACCGACGGACAGGATGATAGCGGGGATCATCTGGAGACCCCAAGGAATGCGGAAGGATGCATCGCCATCGATGTACGAGCAGCCGAACTCGACAAAGTACTGAAGCAGGATACCCCAAGTGATAGACCTATCGTGACGTGAGTCTATCTGCTCTGCACGACAACAAGGAACAGGCGGGAGACGTACCATTGTTGCATAGACACGAGACGGCCACGGATGCGGGGCTCGGTGATCTCAGACTGGTAGAGCGGGACGATAGCGGATGCAATGCCGACGGAGAGACCAGAGATGATACGGCCGACGACGAGCATGCCACGGTTCTAGGTGCGCCATGATATCAGCTGGACCGTTCAATGAGAATAGAAGAGGCAGTATGAGGTGCTTCGCGTCTTCGCCGGTGAGACCGGATCTCAGTTCCAACGCGGGAGAGAAGATCCGCAGTCTATCTGAGACCGGAGGCAGTTGCCATACTGGGGCCGGCGCCCGCCCATAGAGATGACGGCGAATGCGAACACAGCGGGAGGCGGGGAGGGGAGCAGGAGGAGATACTCACGACGGCCGCGCACTGGAGGATACTGCCGATAACCCAGATCCAGCCGGAGAGGATGATGGTCCACTTGCGGCCGAAGAGGTCGGCAATCTTGGAGACCAAGAGCGCACCGACGAAGGAGCCGGCGGGCATGGACGCGACGATGGCACCCTGGGCGTTGGGACCGGGGTTGCCGAAGGTGTTCTTGTAGGCGTCATTGGAGAGGACGCCGGACATGGACGAGATGTCCAGTCCGAAGAGACCACCGCCGATACATGCGAACGAACCTGGGGAAGAGAGCGAGAGCGTCAGGGCTGGCGGACGCGCAGGGTCGGCGAGCGGGTGCCTTACCGACGATGTACTGGGAGAGGGGCCAGCTGTCAGCGGTTGATGGTGGTCGCGATCCTTCAAAATGAACTCACCGGGTTAGACGCGATAGCGGCGCTGTACTGCATGCAAGATGATGTTCAGGGACCAGTCGAGAATGTAACACGGGTGAAACGTACGCCTTTGCCCATGGTTGCGACTGAGCGAGCGAGAGCAGGGAAACGGCTGGATCGCTGGCTGGATGGAAAGCAAAGAGCTCAGACCACACCCGGGGAAACCGTGTCGAGGTGCGCGCGCGAGGTTATATAGCGCGCTAGCAGTGGGTCGTTTGAGCGGTGCATGTGGAATGCTTCTGCGGACCGGGCGAGGGAGGGTCGCCTGACCCAGGCACGAGCGCGGTCCCTCCAGATTTGTGCGGGGGACGGTAGGCGAGTTTGATGGGAGTGATGGATGAGGAGAATGGTTGATGCACTCCGTCATCTCTTCCCTCCCGTGGCTGCACAGAAAGCAAAAAACCGTCAGCCACGCTCTAAAGGGGCAGATGAGAGATACGAGGAATGAAGATACAGTTTGAGCGCAAAGGATGCCGACCTCGGCGACAGTGGTCACTCGACTTTGTCGCGGGGTCGAATGGGGTGGAAGGGGAACGGCCGCCACGACGTGCGCGGGGGCGGGGAGAGCATGCGGGGCCGACGGGGTAAACAAAACAACCCTCCGGGGATTGCTGAAGCTCGCGCCGGAATCGCGATCGACGCTCGCTAGCGAGGCCGGCTCAGGAACGTCCACACCTCCCAGCGTGTTTTGGGCAAGGCATCGCAGCCATCGATATAGACTTCGATGGAGTCGTTTCCGTTCATGTGAGAACATACACAACAAGAGAAGGACGAATTCATTTTGGGACACGGCCTCAGAGAGCCTTCTGTGTTCTCAGGGGCAAATGGAGTCCGGTGGCCGCGAAACATATCAAGATCGCATCGTTGGCGCGGCCACGAGCGGACGACTCGCGGTCTCATTTGACCTCGCACTGTGGGTGGGTCGGTGGACCAGAGAAGAGGTAACTTCATAAGGCATACGCAGTGTCAGAGATGAGTGGATGGTGAGGTGCTAGACGTGTGCCTGCAATGAAATAGAATTCGTGCCCAAGTGCTCACAGGGCGTACTGCACGCGCAGTGAGGCAGTAAACTCATCCAGACGTCACGTACGGAGGACAAATCGAGCGACGTACTGTCGAGGTGATCACCAAGGCACACTCGAGATGGCGGGTTGAGCGGAGAGGTGCTCGAACGAGATGATGCTGGGGACGAACGACTCTGGCAAGCGTTCAAGCGAGCAGCTGGCTCATTGTCGGCAAGCCAAAGAACCCTATAAGCGGGAAGTCACAGAAGTGAGATATATAGCCTATACCACATGCTGATGGCCAGCGGCTTCACTGTCGTGTTCTCAGTACTGCATTTCACGCCAGGAGCGTCGACGCGGGTCGTAGGATGCCTCGACACCTGCGAAACCTGCGGTGGGCCCCCCTGTGTGTATATTCTCCTCCGTTCTACTGAGTAAGGTGATTTACTATGACAGTCCACATACCTCGGTTGACAGATGCGAACAAGCTACACGGAAGATGGACAGAGCCAAGCAAGTCGAGTTCACGCCGGTACCGACAGCGCTTGCAGCGGCTGCACCGCTTGGACCTTGCACAACGCTCGCGGAACCTTTGTCCACGCGAGCAAAGACAATAGCGAGAACAAGACACAGAACAAGCAGAATTCACAGATATTCTGGCCACAGACACCAAGGCAGAGTAGCCACAGACGAAGTGTAGAAAGTAAAAAAAGCAGAGGAGAGTTGTTCCAGGGAGGCAGCCACGGGAGCCAAACAAAGCCACACAAGGGATCAGTCAGATCACGGACGGCGCAGACGACGCCTTCAACATCCTCCTCATCGTCATCCACAGCCTCCACGACGCACACGACAGCCCCATCGGCGACCCTGCCGACGACCACGACCGCTGAGCTACCCTATTTGCCCTTTTGCGTGTTGCTAGTGTCCGCCGAGAGCGTCCTCTTTCGCCCGAGACATGCGGGAATCCAACTTCGCATTCCCAGCCCAGAACAGGGCCTGCGTCTGCATCTCCTCACAGCTCTATGACAGACGAGGTGCGTCCTGAACGTATATCTAACCTCGGGCGATGTGCCGACGCAGCTTCTCGCTACAGCGCTCGACACGAACTCTCCCCTCCCGCTCTTCAACTCCCTCACTCATCTCGTCTATCTCACTTCCACCTCGCCTCGCATCCGCGAAATTATGACCATGGACGGCGGTCTAGAACGCCTCGTACGCATCCTTCACGACTTCTGCATTTCCCCGCCACCCCCAGAGAATCCCGCTATTTTCTACGGCCTTTCGCCTCCCGGGTCCCACCCGCCAAAGCCCGTTCCAACCCTCCTGCCCAAGACGTATGACAAGCACGCGGCGTATCGCTTTTCGTTAGCCTTCCAGTGTATCGTCAACATCGGCGTTCGCGGCAGTGAACCCATCCGCAGCCGCGTAGTCCAGGCAGGAACGCTCGAGGTCGTCGGCTGCATACTCGAAGCTTGGTTGGCCAGCAAGGGTTTCCCCGTCGGGCCCAGCGTAGGAGCAAACGGTATGCCAAGGGAGACCAGGGAACAACGCCTTGCCAGGCGTCAGGCCCAACTCGAATCCAGACAACGAGAACAAGCGGCGGCATTAGCGCGCGCCCTGGAGCGACAGATAGCTGCCGAACGCCTTCTCAGGTCCAGCGACGCGTCCACCCAGTCCATCGACATAACCCAGGATGTACGTCATACACTCTCAGTTCGATACCCGCTTAATCCGTCGGACTAACCTCGTACAGGAGCCCATGCAGACTGAACAGGCAACCCCCGGCGCTTCTCGCGCACAGGATACCGATACATCCGCAGAGACCTCGACCAACGCGACGCCCAACGGCGGCAACACCCCTACCGGTACCGTCGTAGTCCCAGCGCGAGACCGCAGTGGCACCATCATCGCCCGTCCCGTGTGGGACCAGCCGACTACCACCACGCGGCGACCGCACCGGTCGCGCCTCAACGTGCCCGCAGCCTCGGCTGGTCCGTCGACGTCGACATCCGCAGCGAACTCGAGACCGGAGACGGAGACGGAGGACGACGGCGATGTCGACATGGACCGCGAGAGCCGCGATGGCGATGCGCCATCGCCTTCTCCGGAGCGCCAGCCATCGGATACAGGCACTATCCGCGCTACGCACTCAAGACGGGCCGTTGGGATCGTCACCGATGCCGCAGGGCCTGCCGGTCCCGGCGCGTCGATGGACATGAACTCGGACCCGCACATCGTCATCAACGACGAGGGCGTGGTCGCGGGTGTGGGGGTCGAGGACGGCATCGTCTCGCTCGAGGCGAACGACGACTTCGCGATGGGCGCGCCCCCAGGGGCTCCTGGTGCGATCGACGGACCTCCCGCACGTACGGTCACTGACGGTCATGCAGGAGCGGGCGAGCGGACGCCTCGCGCTGGTACCACCAACCTCCCCATGACAGCTGCCCGACCGGGCGGCGCGTTCCTCACCTCGCCTACCGCCGAGGTTCCTGGAGCTCGTCAGGCCGAGGGCGCGACACCCGGACGGGGCAACAACGCTCGTGGTGCGAACGCTGGGAACGCCGGGGCCGCTGCGGCTGCGGGGGGTACGCCGCACCACCACCATCACCACCACCATGCACGCGAGACAGAGACGGGCCCATACCGCGACGAAGATGTTTTACTGAGCCTCCAGCTCCTGGCATACCTGAGCAAATACCCCCACTGCCGAGAGGCATTCTATACCATGCGGCCAAGCTTCCATCCCGCCACGCTCCAGCTCGCGAACGAGGCCCGGTACGGCCAGTCTTCATCGAGTGGTTCGAACGGCGCGTCGTCATCTGCGGCATCGTCAGCATCGGCTTCGGCTTCGTCGTCGTCAAGTCGGGTGGCACAGGCGGCCAACGCGGGCGGCTCGTCTTCGAACAAGGACCCGCATCCGTTCGTGAAGGCGTTCAACAACGCGACTGGGCGTGGGAAGGAGAAGGAGAAGGAGCGCGCGTCTTCGTCCTCATCGAATGCCGGCGCCGCCGCGAGTTCGACACCACAGAGCAAGCCGCGGATGACGAACGTCTTTGCGCTCGTTGAGCGCTTCACCTACCGGCATAGCTCGTCCGACCTCGAGTCGTCGAACCCGTTCCCAAGCTTGCCTCCGGGAGATCCAGTACTGGGCTGGCGTCATCATGCGGAATGCGTGTCGGAAGGACGATAGCCGCGGTGGAATCCGGCAATGCGCGAACAGTGAGTATCTGATGCCATGTCCTGGGGCTGTTCGCTTACAATCTCAACAGTGCTGTGTGGCAAGTGGGAACGCTTCCCGCGCGAGTTCGCCAAGTGCCGGAGGTGTAGAAAGGCGAAGTATTGCGGGAAGGAGTGTCAGAGCACGGCATGGAGAGAGGGCCATCGCTTCTGGTGCAGCGCGAAGGACCCGGAGGAGGACGGCGAGCACCACCATCACCACCACCAGAACGGTGAGAGCTCGCGTACGGCGGGAAACGGCAATGGCGCCGCGACCGGCACAACAGGCGCGTCTGTCACGTCTGGCGGGACCGTTGTGGGTCGGTCTGAGCGGCGCGAGGCTCGCGAACGGGAGTGCCACGCACGCGCGGTAGCGGCTGAGACGCGGCTGGCAGCGGAGGAGCGCGGGCCTGAGGCGGCCACCGCACATTGGACAGCACAGGAGGCGAGATGGCGCGCTGAGATGCAAGCCACCCTCCGCGACGTCGTCTCTCCGGAGGTCCTCCAGGCGATCGGCGCCGCTAACGGTGCCCAAGGAGCGGCTGCGCAAGCCGCCGGGACCGGAGCAGCCGCGCCAACGGGACCATCGCCTGCCGCTCTCGCGGCGGCGCGTCAAGCTCTGCCTGCGCTCACAGCCTTCATGGAAGGTACATGGGCGTACCCGCCTCGTCCCGGACAGCCCTCTCGGTGGCCCGGTGCGGCTGGCGACGGGGCGACGAACGTCGAGCAGGGCAACCGCGGAGCAACTGGCCGGGATACGGACGAGGAGATACGCCGTATCATGCAGCGGATCCAGGGAGGCAGGACGATGGTGCAGGACGATGCAGCTGCGGCTGCTGGACCTTCGAGAGGGCGCGCTGGTGGTGGCGACGGCGACGGCGCGACCGAGGACGTCGACATGATGATCGACTGAGCAGTCGTCAGTCGTCGCGTCCTGCCCTTCTGTCGCGTTCCTTCTGGCCTATGCGTGGACGATTTGATACGGTTGTCGTGCGTTACCCTCTTCCTCTACCTCTACCTAATAGACTGGCCCGCGGCCGATGATGATATTCTTGCTCGTACATACACTTACGTCGCTTTCGGTGCTCGTTTACCCTCGCAATGTAGTATACACCGCACATCCTATTCTATAGCAATCCTTCAGCGTCACAACAGTGTGTTTCTCGGCCGACTCTGGTGTGTTTTGCCTTTGGTATGTCGGAAAGAGCAGGCTTTCTAGACGCTTCTCGGGCGTTGTTTGGCCGGAACAAACAAACGACCTGAAAATCCCCGCGCGCGCGACGGGCGCTTAGTGTGCTCTGTCACTCGTTCGCACTTCCGTCACTCCCCGCGTCCTCCTCCTCGCTGCTCTCTGTCTCTCTCGCGCGCACAAATGGTCTGAGCTGAGCTGCTGTTTCGCATCGAGGCTGCGTACTGACTCGGATCCTCGGTGCAGGCTGCTCAGGCGACGTTCAAGTCCATCAAGGCCGTCGTGCCCCTCCTGGACCGTGTCCTCGTCCGCCGTTTCAAGCCTGAGACGGTACGTCCTCCCACTCTCGCGCGCACCCGCGCCGAAGGGAATAGTGATTGACTCTCTGTTCGGAACGCTTAGAAAACCGCGAGCGGTGTCATTCTGCCCTCGTCTGCGACGAACAGCCCTCTGCCCGAGGCGACCGTCATTGCGACGGGCCCCGGCGCGCCGGACAAGAACGGAAACGTCCGCCCCGTGAACGTCAAGGCTGGTGACCGCGTCCTCCTGCCGGGCTGGGGAGGGAGCCCGATCAAGGTCGGCGACGAGGTGAGTTTCCGTGGCCAGCCTAGTGACGTGCGCGCGTGCGCTGACACGCTGTGCGTCCCCTCAGGAATACTTCATCTTCCGTGACTCGGAGATCCTCGCGAAGATCCAGGAGTGAGTGCGCGATGCGCTTGCTTGCCCTGCGCGTGCCGCGCGTCCGGCTCGGGTCGTGAGGAGGTAGAGGGAGGAGGGAGGAGGTCTGGCGTTCAAAAGTTCGCTATCATCCGCATCCTATCACCGAGCTAATCGTCGTACATTTCGTGTTCTCTGCATTGTGCTTTGGTCTCGCTGCAATCACATCATCATCCCCTGCTCAAAGACTCGAGTCCGCCCGCTCCCTGTCCGCTCGCTCCTTGCCCGCCTGCTCCTTTCGGTTCCACGCCTACCTGGCGAATATGAAGGCAGCGCTCTCGCATTGGGGCCGTTCACCTGACGAGTCTCTGGGTATGTGTCTCATTGCATAGGCTAGACCACGTAGAGTTTAGGCAGGACGTCCTTACGCAGGGGCTCACAGCGCTGCTCAATACGTGGCCGTCCTGACTCGGGCTTCCAGTGCTCTTCCTCGTCACACTTCAACACATCCTCAGCAGCTCGAAATATCTGTCTTCCCCCGTGCCTTAAGGATGGCCATGAGTCGCGTCTATGCGCGATGTTTTCCGAGCGTAACCTGTCTGCTGCTCGAGGACAAGCGGCGCGCGTGTCGACGCGCCTCCGGTTTGGGAGGGGTACTGCAGCAGATGACACGCAAACGTATCTGTATGCCGCTCCGTGCGCCGATGCTTGTACGAGACTCAATAGTTATCGCGAAGACGTCCAACCAGATGTCATGTTCACCCTCGCCGGCGCACATTCCGCCAGCATGGTAGAGCGTGCACTTCGACGTGTTCTCCACGGCACAAGTCTCGCTTGTTCTGTGTTGTGTACGGCTGCTGAAGGCACGGGCGATAGACATGTTTCCTTGGGCGCGTGCAGAAATCGCATAACGAGTTCCTCAGGCTGCGGATGCAAGACGGACAGAAACTCGCAGCGGTTGCCGACTCTATCGCAATCGAGGGGCTAGTTGACGTCTGGGATATCTATCAGTTCTAAAAGCCAGACGATCTCAATGCCAGTGCACGCCAAGGAGTGACAAAGTACAAGATCTATCGCACGACATCAGCAAAGCGAGCATTTTCATGCAGGCCCCTATAGGATACGATGAAGGAGGTAGCGCTCGATAGGCGCTCATCGTGCGCGACGATGTATTGTAGGCTTATCTGTAGAACGCTGTCGCCCTTCATCGTATGCTACGTGTTCTGTAGATCATTCGTCGGACGCGACTTAAATTTGCATATCCCTATAAGCACAAGTCGCTCATGATTTCAATATACATATCTCTACAATGATCTGTAGTCAGACCGGGTCCCGCCGTCTCCCGCTGTCTTCCTAGGGCACTAGTGAGCTCCAACCCGAGCCTCATGCATCACGCCGAACACCAGCACTTGCTGTAGCACTCTATTGCGAGCTGATGGTGCTGCCTAGAGCTGTCGCGACCGTCCTGTCCCAAAGGGGTTGTTTGTGGACGCTTTGGGTAAGAAGTTCAAAAGCTGTCTGAATTTCGGACTCCGCGCCTCCTTCCTCGACCGCTCCACCTGTCCTTCTTATAAAACCCTAGCCATGCGACCTTCTCTCCTCGGACAACCCCCCACTCGCCCCACCCTTCCCCTCGCCTCCCACAAGACTCCAATGATCAAGCCCCGACTGGGAGCCCGGTGCCCCCACTTGAATCCGCGTCAGCCTCTACGGTTCGAGTCTCGGTATGTTCTATCAACACATTTGACAGGCTCGTATAAGGGTAAGCCGTCCATTGCCTGGAAGAATGTACGGTAAGTGGTACGATAGGTCTTGTAGTTCTTTGGCAAGCCCGGCAAATGTGAGTCAGTTTATGTGCTATGTAATCGAGCATTATAGCGGGTACGTCCTTTCGTTTCGGGACCGATTCCTGCCACGCATTCTCGACAGAAGCATGACGACGCGTGCGTTCTCGGCACCTTTTGTAATCACCTACGCCGTCACACTCCGCATTTGTACACATGTTTCTAGACATGTACTAGACCTGCATAACCCAATAATAAATTGCCTCCTTATGTCAATAGCCCCGCTCGCTTTTGCGTGCGATCCCTGAATAGCCCGGGAAATGAGCAACTGGGTGCGAGGGGACACGACGAATTCTATAGAACATCGGGCGGTGTGCTACAGGGCGTCGCGCGAGGGCACGCAGGGCTCTATAAATGATCGCGCGAGCTATTGCAGAGCACTACAAGACGACACGCTGCGGTCTACAGAGTTCTACACAGCCCCACCCAGTGCGACTGGTTTCATAGCTCATCCGTAGAACAACATCGTATATTACTATTCCTACAGAGTGCTACTTAGCCTATCGGGAATTACAGATTCCTGCACCACGATGTGCCGATTTGCTGATGAACTCTCGAGTTTGCGCCCAGGGCGCGGGAGGCCACCAGTCTTTTTTTTTTTTTTTTTTTT